>JAJHUR010089599.1:20515-32326 GCA_027495735.1 Lutjanus campechanus
AAAAAAAAAGTTTCATTCAAACAACATCGACACAAATAAGCAGACATTAACTTACTAACACTGGCAAAGCTAATGGGAGGTTGTAAAACACTATCACTAAATATGAAACTATACTGCCTCATTCAACAACATTAAGAACAGCTTATTTGGACCAGTCGCTCAGTGTTGTATTAACGTCACATTTCATTAATTTGAATAACTAAAAAACAAACAAACTTTGAATCTTTTCATTCAAACAAGTGATTATCCTCTGCTATTGAATGTCACCATAGTGCTTTCGCATTGAATGTCACAGTATTCTCTGTCAGTACACTTCTCTCTCTACAAATACACACACACACAATTACAAAAATAACACACATCTCAATTCATGAAACTAAAAAGGATAAGAATGACATGTAAAGGCTACAGTTGGTTGAGTAACACTTGGTTGCTCCTCTCATTTGAACTAGACGAAAACATCTTTCCTGATGATGTAATTTTGATTGAGGAAAATCAATCAGTAGGGGGAGACCAGGGGCAATTGTAACAGGGGACAAGTGTAACACACTCACACAAAAAAGGTGATTATGTGTAATGTGATCACTTTGAGGTGTGTTTTTATTTGCATTATAGTGGGATAGTATGACTTTTTTCTTCAGTATTACAATTGCCCCCTCCTTGCATTAAATCTAATGTAATGAAACATATTGATTGTATTATTAATTAGTTGACATATATATGTGCTTCTTATATCAAAAGATGACTGGTGTAGTTCAAAAGGTCTGTGAGTTATGAAGGAAAATGTAAAAAATGTTACAATTGCCCCAAGTCTCCCCTACTGTACATACCAGTACTTTACTGTATCATAGCTAAGTGCAAAAATTTGTCACTTTGGCAATTATTTTACAAACACAAATATATTAAATCAACAAATAAAGATCCCCGATTCAAGTGACTTACAAACAACAATAATGTGATCTTTAGTTTGGAAATGAAGGTAGTAAATTTAGCACAAAAAACAAAAAGGTATTAAAGAGGTTAAGTGCAAAAATAGTGTCTGTATTGGCATATACATACTCATAGGGTACATATACATAAGGTGGTGGTGCAGACTGGTTTGTAAAGCCGACCACATAAAGCTGGAATTCCCCTGACTGGGCATATGTAACCTGTCCTATTGTGCAAAGCATCAACAAGAACAACATTCAGTGTTTAAGGTAGATGGGTGCTGGGTGTAGGACGGTGCTGAGTCTAGTTTTTACAATGCAAACAACGCCATCTTCTCTTTCAAAATCCAGTGCATATTACTTGGTTATTTAGGTCCGTTTAAAAATATCTTTGATATTAAATAGAAAACCAATTTTGGCCTTGCCATACAATATTAAATATCTGCTAGAGCTAATTCTACAGAGAATCATCACCCCAGTCTGCAGGTCCATGAAGCTTTCAGACTCCCACAGCCATTAGAACATGGTAAGCTGAAATAGTATATCAAGGCTTGTTGATGTGGCTTTCTTTGTTGTTGGAGTCCACTTTCTGCTCTCTAGGATGTATTAAACCCTTGATGCAACTTTGAATTATTTAGTAAATTTAAGTGCATACTGTGTTCCTCTTTTTGGGTGCTTTCTGGAGTGCATCCTTCATTCTTTCACAGAGCATGTGAACACCCAGAGTTGTTTATTGTCTCTTTCCTCCATGGCCATTAACAAATCTGTTCTTCCCAGAAGCTTTCCTCCGTTTTGTAGGCTGTAAACTTTTTGCGGAGCCCCTCTGAGCTGTGGAGGAAAAGAGACAGAATGTTAAAGTTCCCCTCCACCCAGAAATGTGTTTTTCCTCTTGTTCCTATAGTTGACTGTTTGAGCTTTGACACTAAAGGGATGTTTTCACATTCATCTGTTGAAAGTGGACAGTTTTTATTGAAAATCATATTTTCAGGGGCCCACAAGCATGATTTGAAACATCACAAACAGTTTGGAAGCCAATCCTGGCCCAATATTGCAAAAGTGTGACTTGACAAACCTCAAGTACATACACTCTTAGAATAGACATTACAGTGTGTTGAACTGCTGGACAACAGGTGTTTTAAACACAGCAGTCCAGCACTTGTCCAGCAGTTCAACTGAAAAGGAGAAGATGTCATATTTTAACATTATAAGCTTTCCCTTTTTGGTGAAAACAGCATTTTTATTATTATTGTTGCAGTTATTATTAAAAGTAGAGCAAATTATACGAATGTTAAAACATGTCTGGAGGAAATCTCAAAAGAGAGAAAGAAGAGTTGTCAGCAGTCTGCCTGTTATGAGACTGACCTGCAACACCGTCTGGGACAAAGCCACATGAGTTGACAACACTGCTGTCATCACAGTCCTCACTTTTCACAGAAGTGCTCTGTAAACAGAAAGAAGCAAGATGTTCTGGTTTTAAGTTACTTTAAAAAAATGTAAATTAATATTTAAAATTTAAACAAAACATTCAACCAAGAACCAAAGAAGCAGCTTACCTTCATTTTATTTTGCTCATACCACACCATCCCATATAAGCATAAAAGTGTGATGAGTGCCTAAAAATGTGAAAGAGGATACAATAAAGTCTGGTTAAATGCTATTTTTGTTTTTTCCACATGCTTTGCATGTGAACAGGCTTTCAGGCATGGACCTGAAGGTGCCAGGCTCAGTGGTGCACAATGAAAACCATTAAAATAAACTCAAAAGCAGTGTCCTTAGAAAGAAACATGCACCTGTTAACCTTAATCTATGTAAAGACTGCCTCATGTCTGCATGGTCACCTTCAACACCGACACGCTACAGGTGGTGACTGTTACGAGTGCAAAAGAAGGTCCATTGCAGCTTTGATCAGACATCTTTATTTCGCAGGTCACTGACTACAATGAGGCACAAAATATTTTGTTTTTCTGAAGAAGATAATATCCTCACTAAAGCAGTTCACATGGCTAAAAATGAACATTACACTAATATTCCCATTTACATGCAGCCATGAATATTTGGATTATGGAAAAGTGGAATGGCTAGAGCTGCTTGAGCCATTTTACACCCTAGCATTAAAAAAAGAAAAGTAGGTTTTTCACTGGTGACAGACTGGTTTGACCATGCAAACACAACTTCCCTCCTTCATTTGCTCAACCACCTTCTCAAAAAGGTCAGCATTGTGATATTTGTGCATTTCCAAAAAATGTTGACATCCAAGTCTTTCATACTGTTTAAAAGAAGGTGTGTTTCTCTTTCCGACCAGAAATGTGAGCTTTTCATTTGTGCATGCATCTCTAGTCCAGCCTTGAGACACACATTCTGAATATACTGTATGCATTTCCAAAGAATGCTCCTAAAACCCGAATAGTACTGGCATATCCAACATGTCTCACTTGGAAAAGGCTAAATTCAGAATAAGGCCTTAGAATATCCAAACAGAGTATGCTGTTTACACTTAAGTCAGAATATTGTCAAATTGTGACTAATAAGCATAGTTGCATGATATTGATGCATCTGTTAGATTGACTGAGGTGAAACACATCCTCTATTAGTCCACACACACACACGCACTGACAAACACATGCACACGTTTGTCTTTTCTTACCAGACAGAGCAGCCACAGGAGCACATAACGGATTTGTGTCTTGGAAAACAAGTCGTGACCAAATTTCACACATGCAAGAGCCTCGAGGAAAGCGATGGCCCTGAGGGAAAATAGAAGAGTTAGATAAATGGTGTGTTTGCTCCGGAAACATAGGTTTTTGTATTTAACAATGGCCCCCTCTCTTGGCAATAACATTTCATTGCAATGGTGCTTCTGTATGGATGCATAACACTTGTGGCATAGACTATATATTATTGTTCCCCAGACATTCAAACCAATGACAATATTCAGCCACCACACTGCTGTGGGAAATTCTCTTTCAGTTTTGCAGGAGTAAAACCTCGGACAGCCTCAATGTTAATTATTTCATGCAGACGGAGAGAGAGAGAGAGCCTGTCTGGTTGCTATGGAAACTAGAGCAGACTGAGGGCATTAGCGGCTTTGTGTCTGAGATGAGGTCAATAAGTACATTACGTTATGAGTTTCATTCATACTTTTATGAAGCTGAATTTCAATAAAGCCTCTCTAAAACTTAACAACAAAAAAGTTCAGTCTAAATAAAAATAAATACAAAAACAGATTTTTATTGTTAAAATAAAATTCATTCATCCGTCAACAACAGCAAAATAGCTTGTAGAATGTGGAAAAACACAAGAATGGTTTCAGTGTGGACTGCTATCAGTTTGGCTGAGCTGTTGCCACTTGTGGGAAGCATCCATTCACTGTTAAGTGGTTAAATGCGCGAGAACTTTGACTGGTTGTAATATCTGAATCATAATAGTCCTAGTTTCGCCCGCCAAAACATTTCAAAGATAAACAGGAGTAGATCAATAGCACATGACGCTGTTGATTCATGGCGCGGCCCTTCAGCTGCCTTTATGATTTGTTTGATTAAAAATGGGGACAGCCAACCAGCCTGGGCACAGCCCCTCATTGTGATATAAGCCAACAAGATCAAAGAAAACCTACCAGACTCTGGACAAAGTTCAGTGTCAGTTTGCCTGCTAGACTACTGATATACTATCAATTCTAAAACCACAATGTTGTGATTTACCTAACAGGCGAATACAAGCAAATTTGACCCAACATATGACAAGTGCAGTGAAAAAAGCACAATTTAAATTGTTATATTAGTCCTTCAAAAAAATCCTTCTTGGAGCATGTTGGAAAAGTATGATTTTATACTTTATATATGTATATCATTGTGCAGCCATGCGAAGAAGGTTCAACATGACCGTGCAAATGTGTGATAAAGGAATCTCTTGTGTAATCAAGGACACCATCCTCATCTGCCCTTGTAAGATACACAGCTCAGCTCACAGAATCAGAATGTCAACAGGAATGTCAAATCTCCGCCCGTTTCACAGTATAAAAACCTTGTGTTAACACTGTATCTTTTGAACAATTACATTGCAGACTCTGTGTGTAACTTGTTCCCTTGCATGCAAGTTTTTATTAAATATCCTACTCTTTTGAATCTCAGACTTTGTTCCTGTGTCTTTTTTAGAATTTCTCTAACAGAGCACATCAGGTTTTCAATAAATGCAGCTTCCAAACTTGTTTGTAGACCAGTGAAAAACACGTACTGACAGGGCAAAACATACTTACCCAAACACCCAGCATTGTGTGCCAACTCGTTTACACTGAGTGTCCGTCAGGTATGCATAATATTGTCTGAAAGAGATGAAATAAAAATATGAAATTTGTACTTGTTAAGAACAAAGTCAGCTTTAAATGCAGACCAATTCAACCAGCAGTCAATTTCACAACCAGTCCTTCTGAAGTTCTATGAGGCCTGCAAGAGGCTGCCTGCAAATCAGGCTGGCATGTGCGTGATATGATAAATAAAAACTAAGGGAAGACTGTATAATCTGAACCAAACAGGTAGTGGGTATGTGTTTTTAATGCACCTATGTGCTGTGATTGGGTGCAATAGGATTACACCTGCTCGGCTCTGCCATTCAGTCAGTCAAGCTTCACACTGCGCTCTGGGCTGGTGGGTCAAAATGTCTCTCTAAAGCTAAAGAGATGTCAAGTTCATTGTGAAACTCGCCAATTCCAGAGTGAATTGACTGACAAGTATTTATTTACTTTGCCAGCCACAACGAGTAATAAACAGCTGTGTTTACTGTGCAACAAATTGATTGCTGTGATATAGAGTGTAAAATAAAGAGACACTACAAGTCAAATCATGGCTAATGTCCTGCCAGTTTTCCTGAGGGCTCAGAGGAATATATCTATTAACATGATAGTAAGTTATTTGTAGCTGTTAATTGAAGTATTCTGTGTGGACATAACCCAGTGACTTTCATATTTGGCCAACTTATTACTGAAGTTGAATAGCCCTGTTTTAAGGTTTCCACAGAGACTTTAATGTCAGAAAATATCTGGTTGGACATACCGCACAGTGGGTGCAGTGATGACTCCAACGAGGAGGATACGACACCAGCTGAGAGGGTGAGACGCCTGGAAGACGAAGATGTGCTTGAGGAAGAATGTGTTCAACTCTGTCAGCTGTGAGGATATAAGACACAAGACAGACAATATTTTAAACCATTTCTTATGGATATGGTGTGTATTTGCTGACCAACAATTTATGAAAAAAAATAAACAGCAGATATATTAATAGTGGAAATAACTGTCAGTCACAAAGGTGAATGAGTTCACTACCTGCCATAGGATCATAAAGAGGTAGATGCCTGCTAGTCTCTGGAAGGAGGACTTTGGGTCAAACCAGCGCACATATGTCCAGCTGGCCGGGGTGAACTGGAGCACGGCACGCTTTATCTTCCCTGTGGTGGTGTGGATTTCCCTGAACAGAGTATATGTACTTTTGAGGATACTGAGATACATACAGGCATACGCAGGTATCCAGGATCCAACAATCCAACAATCAACTAAGTGAGAGAATCAAAAGAAAGCAAGATAAAAAACTCTTACTACAACTACACCATATGTGGATTTTAAGGATGTGTGGATACCATGAACATACAAAGCACGAAAAGAAAAGAAAAGAAAAGAAAAGAAAAGAAAAGAAAAGAAGACAAAGCAACAAATATAATCTTCACTGACTTGATGCTGGCCCAGCGGTATGTCCTCATCTCCAGAAACCTACAGGCGGTCATACCCAGCCAGATGCCTCCTCCATTACACAACAGTATGTCCAGGATCACTTGATCCCACCAGCACTCTGCAAAGTTTGGCAGCAGGTGCATGAAGAACAGCTGTGGAAATAAAATTAATTTATGCTGTGAAAAAGAGATAAAAGTTTTTGGGGGTTTTTTCAATCAAGGAGCTACATTTCTTTGTCTGCTATTTGAGTCTGGGATCTACGACGCTGTGATGAGTTAATCTGGTATTAGGCTAAAACCTGTAATCTAATCCCTCCAGTCAACAATTGGCAGCAGTCAAGGCAACAGCACTTGTTATGTGCAGAAACCCCTGCTCATACTACTGCTTTGTTATGATGAGTTTCTCCCAAACAAACAGTCCTTGTTGCCTGGACAGACTGCTGAAGCAAAATTACAAGTAATTTCTGTGTGGCTCCTCAGGCAGCTGCGTAACAGATTTCAGCATGGGCAGATCAAGCCTGACACTATCTTGAACACATGCACACTACCTCAGTGAGTTCCCAGGTGATGCTGATGGTCCAACAGAGGCCGTAGCTGCGGATGAGCAGAGCCTTCATGGCCCATCCCGCAAAGTGGCCAAATGCAAAGATGTCGAAGTGGCTCAGGATCCGCTCCCATGTTATTGTTGTACAGTTTACAGCATATTCCTGGTGAAGGTGAAAGTGACTGGATTTCAAGATACACAGTGGCAACTAAAACAAGAAAACAGCTCTACATTTGAAAATTCTTCTTATAATCACGATGATCTTTTTTATTTCAATTGATCTATTCATAAATATAAAGCATAACATTATAATCATTAAAATCATGTGTGATCATCTATATGACACATCCATATATTTGTCTTAAAGGACCAGTGTGCAGAATTTAGTATCTAGAGCCAGTGTTTGGTTTGTCTGCTCTGGGCGACTGCAGAAACTGACCTGCACCCTCCGTAGACAGGTTTGGCTCATTCTCAGGCAACGAAAACACAACAATTCTTATTTTCAGGTGATTATACCCTTATGAAGACATACTTGAGAATATTGTCTTTTACTCCTGCCAAATTATTCCAACAAATCCCTATAAATCTTACACACTGGAGAGAGAAGGAAAAGCCATCTGGACATAACAAAGAACCTCTTTCCATTTATTCTGACATATTCCAGCATATAGTTTTTGATGTGCTGTAAACTTGTTCTGATGGTTCAGAGTTTCAAAACTAGCCTGGTATCAGACTGACTAACCCAGATCTGAGGAGTGGGCAGATCTGAAAGCCTGGACCCAGGCAATTTCACAATCCATCCTTACCATGATATCAGCTTCCCGTGTGGCATAGCGCAGATTTGGGTCCAGCCAGTACATCAGGAACTTTACTTGGTCCCAGTTGAGGAAAATGAGGAAGACAAGAAACAGGAAGTACATGACACTGAGACCTACGCAGGACAAGAGAAAGTTAGTGAGGATTAAGAAAAATGAAAACTGGATTTAAGCAGAATAATTAGGTGAATGTGAATCATGCAAGGCGAGTGATACAGGTATGGTTGAAGACTCACCAAACACCATTCTCCATATTGCAGGGTGAGGCCTGGTAAAAGGTCCTGATGAAGAAAGCATCATATACGTAAATGACTGTTAGTGTGTTTGCACTATTTATAGCAGAGGCAAATGAACTCAATGGCAACTTACTAGGTTTTTTCAGAGTCACCAACCACATCTCACAGTCTTCCTCAGTGGATGGAGTTTGCTTAGTTGTCATGGAGATATGAATATAGCTCTCTTTGCATGACCAACTATTATCATGGCATCAAATCTCCATGTTTGATTACTTTGCTATCTCCAAGACAATTTGGCAAGCTCTCTAAATTTAAGAAACTCATAACATGTGGTTGAAAGCTCCAGAAAAAGTTATTGAACCCTAAGGTAAGATTTTTTTTTTTTTTTTTTTTCTTTTGGTCAAACTACCATTTCAACGTGGGACTGTGTATTGGCAAGAATCTGGAGATACAAAACATTTCACAATACAGGGACTGGGATACTAAATATTTTTTGTATTTTAGGAAAGTTTTTTTTTTTTTAGTCTAAAGAATACACCACCACATACAAGAAAAAGAAAAAAGTTTTATATGCAATCCTGACAGTGAAAATAAATAACAAAGCTGCTATTTAAAGGTCAGGGGGTCACACACAACACAAAATGAACCACTGCCACAAATCTTTACATGTACCACGTTATCACAACACAGTGCTTTTGAGAATTGATACAGTGCCGTAAAACATATTATTGCAATACTCAAGTGTATTGATATTTTTATAAGAATGAATTTGACCCTGAATGAGGAAAGATGTTAATCTGGCTTTTTGTCTTTTTATCTGATATTTGTTTCAACAAATGAAGACAGGCTGCAACTAATAATTATTTTTAGAATCTGTCTATGATTCTATTGATAGTAGAAGTGAGTAATATGTTGGTCATTGTAATGTCAGGAACTTGTGACAATTCACTCACAATTTCTTAAAAGTGCTTGATTCTTTCACCAAAAGTCCAACCCCCCCAGATGTTCAAATTCTTATCATATAAGATCAAGAACATCAGCAAATCCTCACATTTGGGAAAGGGAAAGCCGAGAATATTTGATATTTTTGCTTAAAATATTACTTTTTACTCAATTAACTAATAATTTGCACCTTCATCTCAGCTGCCTATTGTTTCAAAACTACTTTAGACGAGACAAGAAAATAGCATGGGCAGTGGGGCTGCAACTACCAACTAATTCAATATTGATTAATCTGCTGAAGATTTTTTTCAGTCTATGATTCATTTAGTATATAAAATGTTGAAAAACTGTGAAAATAAGATGACAATTTCCCAGAGCCCAAAGTGACAAAGTGTCAAATTGTCAAAACAACAGTCCAAAACCTGAGTACTCTTTATTTATTGTCAAGAAGCAGCAAATCCTTACATTTAAGAGGGTGGAACCAGCAAATGTTTGACATTTTGGCCTAAAAATGACCGATTGTAACATAAGTTGGCAACTATTTTTTTTACGAACTAATCGATGGGTAGAGACATGATCATACACAACTTAATGAAGGAGCCAATTTAAGCTTAGTTAGGTTGTATAGCTTACCATTAGGGAAAGCCAGGACACTGACGACCAAGAAGAAGGAGATAACCACCAACAGACCAACTCTGAGGTTGTTGTCAGAGCTCTCATCATCCCTGTAACAATACAGTATCGCATGCTAACAAAGGACAGCTTATGTTCCTACATATTCAGCATTGTGAACATGACATTCAGTTAGAGACCGCTGGATATTGAACAGAATTAGTCTGTAGCATTTCAAACTAATATTAAAGAGCGCCTGGCAGAAAAAGTTCAGTTTTCACACTGCAGTTTACCTGGTAAATGCAAAGTACATGAGGCTGAGCACAGTAGCTGTCAGGAGTGTGATGGTGTGTGGCTTATAGAAGAAATCAATGCAGATATCGTCCACTTGTTGCTCGTTTATCATTCGGAAGTGTAATTTATAGTTGGCATCATCCTTCCGAGGTGTCCGGGAAGCCATGGTGGTCGCCATGCCGCTGTTATAAGCTACTTGCGTAATTTTGAACGGATAAAAAAAACACCAGAAGTTGGCAATTGGCAGAAAGGCAGGGTGATGCTAAGAGAGCCCCTCAAGAAGAAACCCTGAAGATGAACTGAACCATAGAGCTAATAGGGGTGTTGATATGTTGAAATAAGCGTTCTAATTCTTAGCAAAACAAAAAATATGAATGTTCAATGCCTTAACGTAATTAAATTCGTATATACTATCCTTTCATTCAGTTTAAGTCAATATTTTTGTTTTTCTATCCTCATGAGTATGTTATTTGCTTTTTTTCTGGTGCCCACAAATCTGTCGCAGTGGTACATCCCAATTGTGACACTTCCGTGAAGTCCTTCCGTTAATACGCACGTGAAAACAGTTGACTTTGTGCGACACCTTGGGATGTGATGGAGTTAAGTTGAGGATTAAGTGTTTTGACTCGAGAATGTGAGTAAAAAGTTAGTAGTCTGAAATGATATGATGGCTTTGACAGTCTTTTTCTTATCTAGGCTAAAAGAGGATGCTATTTTGAAAGCTTGCTAGCATCAGGCTCAAGCTAGCCGCTTGTAGGGCAACAATTCAGTATTAAGATTTTGTTTTATACCTTATCTGTATTAATGAATAACAGCTGGAAAGGTATCTTATTCTAAATGCCACCTCTGCATATATTAATAACACTCGTAGTTCAGCTTTATTTCCTTCTACACTGCATCACACTCATGAACAACTGGCTAAATTAGCCATTAGAGATCTAAAATCCTTCCCTTTAAACAACCCTTCGCTACAGACATACTGTGCAGTTGCATGTAATGATCATAATCTAAATATTTTATACTTTATTGTCCTTCCCAAAGAAATGGTCGTTTATAATAAAAAAAGCACATTACAAAGAATAAAAACATCCACAGGGAGGTATACACAAATATATAATGGGTATACGAGAAGTGACAAAATGCAAATAATGTGTATGTGTTAGAGCACCAGGTCCTTCACTGCTCGTTTATTTTAATGGTAGGTGGAAAGAATGACAATGCCCTTACATTGTCATTAGTAAATCTAAGCAGTCTTAAGCACTGTACTCAAAATATATGCATAAAGTAACTTGTAACCCATATAATATTCTTTGCATTTTTTATAAGCAGTATATAGTAACAGTCTGTTCTACTGTATATTTAGTTGTCCACCTCTTGCCTGTAGAGTTATATTTAAGTTTGTTTATCTTTGTTTAGTAGTATGTCTTTATTTGGAATCACCTTAAATTTGTTCTTGGCGCTGTATGTAAGTACTGCAAGTCATGTATGTTGAGACTTACTACATTTTGTAATTTTTTTGTGAAGCATGATGATAGGCCTGCACAATAAAGCAATAGTGATATTGACAATAGACCATTCATCAACGCTGTGAGTGGCATGCAAACAGCAAATTGTTCCACATGTGTGTTGTTCAGATACAGAAACAGCGTGGAGTGAGAAAATGAGTGTAGAGTCAGGAAATTGTTAATAAAAAACAGGACAGGTTGTCTAATATGGCAATTTTT
>JAJHUR010089600.1:0-11386 GCA_027495735.1 Lutjanus campechanus
CATAATAAGACATAGTTAGGGGACATATTTACTGATGGTCTTAAGGGACACGTTTTCAACTTCACAACACGGGTCACAAACAGCATTGATAAACACTGATAAAACAAAGAACAGTTCTGACTCTTCATATGTTCATTTGTTTTTTCTAGAGAAGTACATTGAAAAATTTTACAGACATATTTTGCCTTGTACAGAGCAGTCTGCCTGTGAATTTATATGAAATGCTTTGACAATCTGTCAAATCAGATATTATCATAGTTAATATTTATCAGCTATAATTTCATTATCTGGATAATAAATGATAATGATTGTGCGTGTCTAATATCAATGCAATCTGTAGGTTGATCATTTAATACAAATAAGTGCTTCATAATCAAGACAACAGAGAAAACAATAACTTAACTGTAACAATATGTCCATTATGTGGTGTTGCAGTATGCAGTATAGGGAAACGGATGGTTTGAATGCAGTGTAAAGCACAGGTATCATAGGAAGGCAGTGTCTAGAGGTCCATGAAACAATGCCAGAAAATTAGGAAAATCTTAATTACTCAGTGGGATAACTGCTTTACAGAGCTCATCTACTGTTAGCATATCATCCCCGGCACTGATGAACAATATTTGAAAAACATTTCACTCCACATTCTTGTGTTATATTGCCTGTGTATGGGCTAGCAGCTATCCCAGGACTTGCCAGTCTCCTCTGGAGAGTTTCTGCAGAGTGTGTTCCAAGGCTGGAAGCTAATTTCTGATTAATTAAATCAAACATGTTGGCAGCTAATTCCAAGTATTACACATTTTCCATGCTGCTTATGCATGAGGCTCTCTAGCAGCAGCAGCAGCAGATTATGGGCAAACCCAATTAGAGCAACACAATTCACAGCATCAGGTACATTTCGCCCTGAAGGTACTCTCTATGACCAATTAGGATTTGTCACACAGTGAAAGGCGTAACATGGAGCAAAATGCAGCAAATCTCTGACAGAAGATTTAAGCAGGTCTCACTTGTCATATTTAGTCTAAAATGAATAGAAAACAAACAAAAGATTATACTACATGAACACCGTGGATAAACATTTCGGTATTCATACCACATTAAGAGGATGTGACAAGTGTGAAACTGTGTGATGTGAATTAGGATTGTGAGCCAAGATTGAGACAAAAACATTCTCTTCCTCACAATTCCACATATACACAGAGGTGTTTTTAGTGTGTGTGCATGTATAAGCATCGGTGCTTACCTCACTATAAACACATTTTTGGCTATAACTCAAAATTTCATTTGCTAATTACGACAAAATTACACACAAATATCTAATAAGAAAAAATGATGACGTGATCACATTTTATATCCAAGAGCTCGAAGATCATCTTTACTGTGGCATCATAATGTTCAGGACTCTGTAAAAATAGCCTCTAAGAGAAGACCTCTCACTTTAAATTATTCACTGGAATTATACATGTATCTATCCATCCATCCATCTATCTATCTATCTATCTATCTATCTATCTATCTATCTATCTATCTATCTATCTATCTATCTATCTATCTATCTATCTATCCAACCATCCAACCACGACCATCTGATGTTATTTTCATCCCACTGCAACATAAAGTAATGCCTTGCTAAAGGACAGCGGCTATAAAATATGTAATGGGTTTACATTATACAACGAAATGTACCTCATACCAATGCAAAGCCCATACCTTATACAGTGGGAGGTATTCATGTTTCTTTGATGGGGAACTATGGGATTGTATGTTTAAAATGAATGAAATATCCTGTGGAATCCCCTGTCTGATAAAGGTGTATGTTAACATTCAGTGTGCACTGTTGGTTCAAATGAATAGCTATAGTATTATAGGTTAAAGCTAGCTTTGTACATACTGCTTTACACTGATTTCAATGCAAATAACTTTAAAAAAAAACATCTGTAGGGTACCTGAAGGACAAAACTCCCAATGCGGTAAGTGCCTGCTGAGGCAAAATAACAGACTTTTAAAATGTCAGGTTGTCCCCTTGAGGAGACAGTTGAAAGACGGGGAAAAAACAAGAAAAAATGTGGTTTTGTCATTTAATGTCACATGGGCTTGGCACAGCTTCACAAGGGTAACATGCCAGGGAATATCAATCAAGGGAACTTGTGACTTTCTGTCACATCCCTATACATCAACCAGCAAGTGTCTGAGCGGCTTCACCAGAACTCATCCGCCTGCACTGTTGCAGAGGCAAATTATCATCTACTGTGGCAGCTTAGACCTGATACTTCAAACAGTGCAAGTGGCAATGGAGCCCAATCAATTTCCACAAAGGGATAACAAGGTAACAGCAAGGGCGCAATTGGATGTTATTATATGATGATTATTCTAAGATTGAACAGCAACACACTCTGTAAATCTACACAGAGAGAAGGAGAGATGAAAATAACTCAATAATCCACCACCCCTGCTTCTGTTCCATTACTTTGGTGTCAACTAATTAAATCAGGAATAAAATAAAAAAGAATGAGATTTAGCAGGGAAAATGCCCTTCAGGTAGTCATTTCAAGAAGAGACTATAAATTCAACAGTATACTTATCAAACCAGGATACTGTAGCTGCTTGAGCAGTAGGCAAAAAGGGGAAAGCAAGGAGAAGCAAACCAGATGTGGTACTGCTCCTCACTTCTGATTTCTCTACAGCATACACGTTCATGTTTACAATTTTAAGATTTTGACTTAAACCTTACCATTGTTGGAAACAGAGGAGTTTCACAATGCATGTTTGGACTATTCCAATGCAGTGAATACCTGCTCCTACCTGTGCCCCACACGGGGCCATGTAGGCTACTGTATGTTTAGACAAAGCTCAGCCAGGATGGCTTTTTTATCAAACTGTCCGATCAGTGATGTCTCATCCTCTGATATTATCTTAAGTTATTTTAATTACATTGTGGGATTGAATAAAAAGCCTGACTAATAATTTTATCAGGGGAATTTGTTGCTCACACAGAGTCACTTCAATGACAAAACAAGGTTTTGGCTAAATTACTTGTAGAAGTGATGGAACATAGAATGATAAAAAGTATTGCCATATTTATATATTTGCAGTATTATGGACTGGGTGGTTGTAGGAAAAATCCAGGAAGAAATGTTGTGTTAAGTTACTGCAATTGCAAACCAAATATTTCCTACTGCTGCAGCTTCACATTAAAAGCATTTAACTGGCAAGACACGAGTTGACCTTAATTATGAAGTAGTTATAGGAAATGCAACGTGTTTGTCAGTGTGCTAAAATCAAAAATGTGTCTACAAAACAACACAAATTATGTTTTCAGCATTTTTTTGCAAGGCAGATCAGTTTAAATATTGCAGGCAGTAATGAAACAGTCAGCAGCGACAGGGAGCCGTTAGATGAAAAGCTGCAGGTGACAGACTGCACACCTTTAACGTCTTAGATAGGTAAACAACTACTTTTACTTTTGCCATTCACACACTCATGCCATGTGCAGCATAAAATCAGACCATGGCCGCTCACAGAACAATGGAAAAAGGCCAATTATTGCCCGACATCTTTATTAAAATGACAGTCGTTTGTTTTGCTGCCTCTAGGATTCTGTGACCTGTAGTATTAAACCCCCGCATGCTGTTACCACCAGTAACTAAGGGTGTCACATGCAGAATAAAGGTGCAACTGCATAATAGCCATTAACCATCACTCCTCAGTGAACTGCCTCCTTGGTGGAGGCGAGAGAGCATTTTCTAGTTAAGTATCTAGCTAACATAATGGATTCCCCATGTTCTGTTCACACTGATACAGGATAATAAAACATTTAATACGTAAAACAAAGAAAATATTAAACAATAATAGGCTAGTAAACCCTAAATAAATTTGATTTATTTTATTTGAGAGTCCAGTGTCACAGTGTCTGCTTAGAAAAATTCTGGCCCTTGGACAAATGTAGGTGATGACAGGTTGATATCACTGCTACGTCTTCTACTTCTGAAACTCACTAGTTAACATGTTATACCTAGTTTGTTTAATCCAAAATGTAAAATCAAGCTTTCCCAAAGCAGATTTTGTTAACCTTAGACAGAGCCAGGCTAGTTGTTTTACTGTAACCTTGTCTCCAGCTAACCTACTGTAAGATAAACCAGCTGCTGGCAGTATCTTCATATTTACCATTCAGACATGGAAGTGGTATCAATCATCGTCTGACTCTCTGCAAATTCTCTGTGTATTATTATTACACATACTTGAAAATGTTGAACTATTCCTTTAAAGTACAGACAACTGCTCCTTGAAATTTATCTTAATTATCTTTGTGTTTTGTTAAGATATATGTTTGTTTATGGGCCACTTTTTACTTGGCTTGCCGGGGATGAGTTTTTTGAGTTGAATTGATTGATTTTTGAGATATAGCAATGATATTGTCTTGTAAATGTGAGTAAAAGGAGGAAGGAAGTGTTGAAATATGGTCAGTGTCAGTGCAACACAGGGGAGTTGCATGATTTTCTTGTGCTTTTCATATTCTATCATGGGTATGACCATGAATGTAACATGCATAATCATGTGCAGTTCAAATAAGCCTCTACAACAGATCACCTTTGAGCCCTGAGTTGATAGAATCTGCGATCGCTCTTATCACATTCATAATTGCATGTTACATCTTACCATACCAACCTAAAGTGACTTAAAGAGCGATAAAATTACAGGATAACATACAAATCAAGTCTTATCTTTCTATTATAGATACATGTGCAGGATCTAGGGTACATATGGGGGCAGAGGGGAAAAAAATGGCTCTTTGCTAATGGGTTTTGTAATTGCACAGTTGCCTAGCAATTTTGAATGGTTTTCCTGCCGCTGTTTTTCCTCAAGTTCAAGCAGATTATGAAGCACTGAGGTCTTAGCCTGCTTCACTGTGTGAATAATGACCTTTGAACTCAATAAAGAAAATAAACTGGCCTCTCCTGTTTCCCCAGCATCTATTACTCAAACTCTTCTGGTAAAAAAAAAAAAAAAGAGTAACAAGAGAAGAGAGCTGGAAGTCCAGTAATATAAAAGGTCATATTGATTTACCTTATTGCAAAGATGACAATTTAATAGTTCTCGCTGGCATCATACACAAGTGAACAAGATATTTACTCACTAACAGCATGTCATACTGCTGTAGAGCGGCAATGTTGATTCTGTTTCTGCTGGTTCATCACTGGCTAGCTGAAGCGGCACATTCACTTAAATAGTAATCACAGAGAGGGAGAAGGACTGCAGGGCTCCATACATCACAAGAGGACATGTATGAGGTCCAGAGAGATGGACCCATCACACGCTGGGAGAAAAATGGAAGATGGGTGGAGCAGATGGGAGTGTGAGTCAGCAGCACGTTTGATAAGGCTGCAATTCAGGGCAGCAGTTTGATAAAATATAACAACATAAATGGACATGTCACTATCAAACATCCCCCCAGGGCCAGCTGATTGGATGAATTACAGTACAGGAGGGGAGGGGGCAAGGGGCGATAGATTTAGAGAACACATTTATAATTAGTTGAAGATTTACAGCAGAGCTGGTTAGATCTACCCTGAGAGCAGAGCAAACAGGCAATAAAATTAGCTCTGAGCGAGGAACTCTCAACTTCTACTGGACTCCTAGGCAACAAGGCCTCTGAAGCTCACATTCCTCACCTACTTTATTAAACAGTCAAACCAAGCAGCAAAATGGATCTTGATACTTAATGTGTTCACTTTTGCAATTATCACATTTATTTTTGCATTGGCACTTGGTTTCTTGCAATATAATAGAGTGGATCTATTTGACTTTCTCTCAGTTAAGTGATGATTTAAATGAAATGTGTGTCAGATAAAACCAGAAAACCATGGATCAGCTGCTTCCCTTAAATTTATGGTGCTCTGGTGGGAAAAAAAGAGCGCACGTCCCATATACAGAGGCTTGAGCCCTCAGCAGCGACCATGGTTCGATTCCAGCCTGTGGCCCTTTGCTGTGTGTCTGCCCTCCTCTCTCACTCCCATTTCCTGTCTGTCTTAACCTGTCCTTTGAAATAAAGGCTACAAGCCCCCCAAAAAGAAAAAAGGCATTGAAAGAGCACAACCCAGTGTAAGAGTGGCCAATTACATTAACGGGCTCTTAAGGAGGGAAGCATTTTGGATTTATGAACTGAAACACTTGAAATCTATGGACTTAATGAAACACAGGATTTGAATTTTTTCTGAGATATAAATATTATCTTACATTTCTTTCCACAGGTAATTTGGGCCCTTAGATGATGAGATGAGCCACCAGGTCTCTCTAATGTCACTAACCCCTTCCATTTTAGTGGTGTAGAGGGACAGCTGTAGGACCGCAAGCAAATCAGTCTCGTCACGTCTCACGCAATAGAATTGTTCTCACTTTAATCTCTGTAGCTGTCTGCACCAGCTCCACGTGTCCCGCATCCATAAATGTGAGGTTGATGCCTAGTAAAAGGGCAATGGAAATGTATTTTATCCACATTTTGTAACTGCTCAGGTTTGTAATCCCACAGACTCTCCCTTCATCTTACCTAGCAGCTTGGAAGCAAGGCACGGGAACTTCTTGCACTTCTTTTGCACCGTTTATTTATGGGCAAACTGTAACCTTCACTGTACATTTACTGCCACTAGACAACTTCACTGCTAAACTTACATCACCAACACCTGTCTGCCCAGAACGCAGCCAGCAGCACTCTCTCTTTTCCTTTCACTCTTTTGCTCGTCCAAACACTGCCATGTTTATGCCATAATCATCCACCGTGTTTATGTAAAAATGGATCAGAACTATTTACACACATTGAAGGAAAACTGTGCACTGGTTTGGCTGCTCCTTTGCTGCTGATGCTTTGAAATACAAGGACAAAATGGAGCCTATATAGACAAAGGCTTGTTGTCATGTTTTTTGGATAAATGTTCACTTTTTGAAAAAATGTTGAAACACTGAAAAAATGAAGTTAAATGACTGTGATAATAAGTCATGTGATCTAAGTGTATCTATGACAGCTGTGAATGCACATGTAATTTTGCTGAGCAAGCCTGAAGATACACCAGGCGAAACTTATTGTTCACGCTTTATAAACTCACTGTACAGTTAGCTCATATCCTTATTAAATGTAGATGACTATATCCTTGGTGGTTTTGGAGGCTTAGCCAAAATTAATTTAAGGGTTTATGTGACGTGTGACATCTTGTTTACCTTTCTCTTCTTGAAGGCTTGCCGTGCCAGGTAGCCTTTGCAGGCAGATTGGAACAGGGTCAGATTACGCTTGGTCTGCTCATCCCTCTGTTCCTCCAGCTTAGCCAAAGTGCCAGCTCTGAAGAACAACTAAAACAAAACACAAACACACACAAACATAACATCAAATTAACTTATTAGCAGGGGATACAATTATTAAGAGATCATGTAACGCTTATTTTAGCCGAGGGGAAATTAGATTTAGAGGCCCTGATTTAGTGTGAAGCATGAGAGCAAAACAAAAACAGAACTGAGTTAAAAAGTAAATAAGTGCGCCCAAGCATCAAATCAATAAGAAACGGTGTAATCCATGGACAAGTGAGTCTTATCTAAGTGAGAAAGCTGTGATTAAGTTATTATCTCAGACAATCAGCCTTGTCTGTATCTAATCTGGGCCAAAGGTAAAACACAGGTAAACAGCCAATAGTAAGCAGATCACGTCACAGCCTGTCTATACTTCAGAGGGATTAGGTGCTGTGAATGCATTCCAGATATGATGGCAGCAAGCTATTAAAATGGATGGATGATGACCTGTCTCCACCCAAGGTCTCTCTACACAAGTCCCGGAGCTTTATAAATAACCAAATCCACATGTGATGTGTTAACAAAGCAGAAGCTGGACATGAACAAGCAGTTTCAGTAGGGGAATCTGCAAACCAGTAAGGAGGAACAATGCATTTAAAGGGATAGTTTGAATCATTTGATTTAAAGTTGTATGAGGTACTTATTGATAGTCAGTGTATTTGCTACTGGTCAGCACATTCCCAGTCTGAAAAAGCAGAGAGGAACATAAGCATGGAAGTTAAGCAATGTACTGCTGTGGACAGGGTCAGCAACAAATAGTATTTTGGCCACGTAAAAAAAATGGTCCACCTAAAAAATCAATATGAATTTAAGTGTACACTATATTTAAAATATTTTCACAGCTGTTGTCAGACAGGCTTTTCTGGTGGGTTACTGCCATTATTTAACTCAAATCTGTTTTGTTTTTTTGTGTGAGATCAAGGCAGCATTAGACCTGCAACTCATGTGTTCTGCAATTTAAAACGACTGATTTCCCCTTATGGAGTTTGGCTGATTTGGGGAGAGGGACACTTGATTTACATAATGGTGGTTTCCTGTCAGAAAAGGCCGTCTGATGGCAAAATAAAGCAGTGAAAATATTCTAAATATACTGAACACTTAAACTGATATTGATCTATGGCTCTCTCCAAACCAACCAAACTCCATATGCATAATTTGTCATTCTACCTTGCAGAACACGGAAGTTTCTAGTTTTCCACTGCCTATTAGTTTGTTTGTGTTATTTTGTGATGTCTGTGTTTTAAAATGACAGTTTGGATTCATCAAAATCACACAATAAAACTAACTAACTAACAGAAGGAGGCAGCCACAGACCAGCAACGCCTGTGTTCTGAGATGTTTGATGATTACTGTTTTCACCAATGGAATTTAGTTTGGAGAGAGTGATATTTGGCTGACAGTGGTTTCCCATCAGAACAGGCTGTCTGACACCAAAGTAAAGGAGTGAAAATATTCTAAACATAGTGTACACCCAAGTGATATTGATTTTTTTTCTAAGTGGCTAAAGTACATTTTCTTGCTGATCCTGTCCACAGCAGTTCATTGCGTATTTTCCATGCTGGTGCCCCTCTCTCTAAGCCAGGGGTATGCACACCATCATCTACTGTAGCCCACCTATCCCTTTAAATGAGTCACTCTCCCCTACTGGTTTGCAGATTGCCCCACTGAAGCTGCTCGATCATTTCCAGCTTCTGCTTTGTTGACACATTACATATGGATTTGGTAATTTTGGTAATGCATGTGGTATGCTCTAAAACGTATACTGTGAGGCTGTTTTTAGACATGTGGCTATATCTGTTGGCTGATTTCATCCTGTCGAGAGCTCTACCACTTCCTCTGCCACAGGGTTATTTGGGGCTGGTGTAATTGGCATGCAAGTGAGGCAGGTTGCTAGGAAGCCACTGGAATGCTTTGTGAATGGCCAACTGTGCTTGTCTACTTCTGAGCCCATTTCACACTCCAAAGTGTGGCGCCATGTGAAGCTGCCTCCAAACCATTCTCGTGTCATGTGTTTTTAAAAGAGCCCTGTAACAGCACACATATCTGGGAGCACAAGTTCCACTGTTTTGTACATTATTGTTCTCTTTGATTTCCTTCTTGGCTGATGGCCACTTTTCCAGCTGATAGGATTAGACCTCAGTGTGCCAGGCAGTGTTTACTGTGATTACTTTACAACGGTCGTGGTGAAAAACAAAGAGGGCCATCAGTTGCGAGAATTTGCTCTAATGACCTGAAAAGAAAGAGGGAATTATGGTCACACAGTCGGGCAGAGTAGAGACATGCCTCTCGGGTAGCCAGTGGCTAAAAGAGTGGAAGAAGGCTTGGCAACTCTCCAGAAATGGATGGAAAACAACCCTCAAAGAGGGACAGGTGTAATGAAAGACACACTCCCCCAGACAGTGTTATAAAAAAAAATACAGGGATAAAAAAGAGCTATGTACTAAGAAGAGTGGAACTGGCAGTGATTCACAGCAAAGGTTTATTCAATCATTTTAAGGCTTTTTATTTGTTTGAGACAAGGGTGTAGAATTGGGTGGGGATGACAGGGACATGTCCCTAGCAATAACTTTGATTAAAAAAAACTGTTGTCTATCAGTGTTTAGTCAACGTTAGTTGGTAAGATTCAGTATTATGACAAAGCACCTGTGCTAATTACAGATGAAAAACGCCTCACTGCCAAAATATTTATTATATGCATTAAATGACTTGAGACAAATCTCGCGATTTGTTGCCACCAGTGGCAAAGACAGAAATATACACAAATGAATCATTTTATCATTTATTCCAATACATGCTGTAACCTTAGTCAGAACTTCTCTGACAGCAGCACGTCTCTCAGTCTCCCATTGCACCTCAGACAGGATACCAGTGTTGGGCAAGTTACTAAAATTTAGTAATTAGTTACAGTTACTAGTACTTCCCTCAAAAGTGAGTGAATTACTTTACCAATTACTGCATTTAGTTATTAGTTACTAGAGAAAGTAACTTTTGCTATACTTTTAAATGTCTGCTTCAATTCTCTTATTAATTTACACATAGCTATATTATTGTAATGTAACCATATTATTTTATTTAATAGTAGTTATATTATTTTAGTGTAGCTATGTTAATCTATTGTAGCTATATTAGCTATTTTACTCTAGTGTAGCTATAATGTAGTGAAACAACTCATGAACCCCGCCATCGTAGCTCCAACTGGTACATGCTTATTTTCCCCACCAACAGTGGCATAAAATACCACACGTGATTTGAGATGTGGTGGCGTTACTCACCCTGCTCAGACCCATGTGGTAACTGCTCTTCTCCAAATCCAAGGACTCCAGTAGCTCCTCCACAGCCTGAGTAAAGGCACACATGTACACAAACATACACGCACACACACACACACACACACACACTTAAGTCTTTCAACTGCTGGATCCAGTGGGAACTTCTACTGACACCGCAACACTTCAGTAGTCCACATTTCCCCTAAGTTGCCATGCTGAACTAATGGTACAGTGCAGTTTCCTCTCTTCTATCACATCCATTCCCGGCTGGATTTTGTTTTGAAAGTCAGTCGGCAAGCATGGGAAAAAGTTTGGCTCCTCAGAACCTCCCAACCCCAACCAAAAACCAATTACAACATGTCCCCAAGAATCACGGCTTATTCCTTGTGACCCCCCTGGTGGTCTTGGCCCTAGTGCAGTTTTGAACACATATAAAGTCTATATAGAGGTACACCATCAGCCAGCCTGGAGCCTCTCCCTGTCCATCTACAACTCTGTGTATACTGTAGGTGTATTGTTGTCTCAGCCTCTTCTCTCTACTTGAACCTCCAGCCTGAAAGACCACATCTAGATTACACCAGGAGAGGTTTGCCACGAGCACTGAGGGGCTTTTGTTTGCCAGTGTTTCCACAGAAACACAGCTCCGGTACACAGACACAGGGGAAAAGAGCTTTTCTCTCCCTTAACCCCATTCTTTCACTCTCTCTCTTATTTCTCTCCAGAAACAAACTTTTGTATTCTTTTTCTCTCAACTGCACTTCAACTAGTTCCTCTCTTGCAGAGGACCA
>JAJHUR010089600.1:19375-59351 GCA_027495735.1 Lutjanus campechanus
GGAGAGCAGACAGCGCAGTATTCCTAGGATTTATTTTGTTGGATCAGTCCACACCTCACAGTTAACAGCCCTAACTATATCTTAATAATTTATTTGCCAGAACAATGCCATGTGCAGATATTGTGGAAAGCGAGAATTCTAAAAACAACATGTCATTGGACTACATCATCAGTGAACGTCCAATCAATCCAATAACAACGTTTTTGTGAGGCAGAAGAGTTGGAAGCAAAATAGCTGCAGAACTGTTCTCATAGTATATTAACACAGAGCCTAATATCATTTTCAAATCTATCTCTGGGAGCAAGCCAATTACTGGCTTCCATCCCATCCATTTCCTTTAAAGCTGCATTAAGCAATTTGTGACAAGTATAAGGTCCAAAGTATACGACGATACAAATTCACAACTATGAGCCTTGATAGACTTTTCACATCAACCCGTTAAAGGGTAATTAAAGTATTTTTAAACCTGGGCCCTATTTTTTTCATATTTTATGGTCTGAACATTCATTAGGTGCAAAAAGTTTTGGAGGACAGAGACAGACCTTTTTTGTTAAATGCTGAAGAGAGAAATTTAACACTGTTGCTGGTTAAACAAAAATGATCTTACTCTTGAACAAAAGGGTCTAAATCTGTAGGAATCCTGGTCACAATGTTGTAAGACAGGAAGAATAACAATCTTACCCTGTCAGTGGCAAAAACAAGCACTTTTGGTGGTGGTGGAGGTACATAACCTTAATTTTTGAGGAAGCGCACAAATATCGCTCCAAATGGATGCAAGATATGTCAGGATGCATATGGATGCGTATGCAAACACATAGCAAGTATACTTCCAGCTTTAGCTAACAGAACAGGAACTGATTAATAAGAAATGTGGAGACTGGGATGTTTGTCAGTGTGCTTGGCAGTACAGGTGGAAAAACATGAAAACAAACAGACTGGTTGGTTCCACCCTCTCCTCTCACCACTTGAAGCTTTATCTGAATGCACAAGGACTTCTTCTTGATAGCAGCCACTCCTGTGGTGAAGGTCTTCCTCATGCTAGTGGCCCGTCGCAGGGACAGCTGGGAAACACCTTCAAGGCCTGCGATGGAGCCGGACAGAACAGTGGCTCCAGCCGCTCGGCTCATGAACAATGAGCTGATGATCTTCCTGCAAGAGACGCACTATTTCAGCCTACAGATTTATGGCAAAAATCCATCAAAGGAATACTTATGCGAAAATAAGACTCCTCCTGAACGTGCGTGGCGCTTACTTCTGGGAGTCCTGCAGGAGGTTTGTAGCGTTGGTAGAGGCAGGATTCTGCTTTGCGTAGTTGAGCCACCCGCAGGCGTTGTACTCCACCCAGTCAGTTCCGTGACTGTGGCCCAGCAGGAAGTGATTATCCTTTTCGCTCTTCAAGAGGAAAGTGTGACCTGATGTAAATGTAGGAGGTAGTGTGAGATTCCCTGGCTCACAGTACATATACTGTATAGCAGTGAGATGACAAAAATGAACAGTCTGCTTTGGGAGTTCAGAAAAATATTGATACAGTCTGCATGAAGGGTTTGAGGTGAACTGATTCATCTTCTGGTATGTACAGTCTGTCATAAACCTGGTCTGGGGACATATTTTATAGGAATATTAAAGGAGTACTACAGGCAGCAGTGTGTATCTATGATCTTCTCTCTTCCATGACTAAAAGTTGCTACTTGTCACTTTGATCACGAAGGTGACTCTTATCTATAGAATATACAGGCTAAAATATATTATAGAATTAGTATTTATAGTACATAGTTGAGAGAATATTATAGATCCAAGACAAACGTGACAGAAAGGCAGGACTGATAGAAAAAGACGCAATTACAAATCTGATACATCAGAGAGCACCATAGATTTATCAATACACATTACAGATAGGCTACTGATATATCAGAGCCATGGTTGGGGCCACAGATTCCACACTTACACAAACCTCAGTCATGTATATGAGGAGCGTGAATGAGAAGATTTTGGCTGTTGCTTTGGAAGGCTTGAATGACACTAAAGAGTTATAATGGAGTCCATCTGTCCATTTCATTAAAGACCATTATTGTGAGTCACGTCGAAAGCCTGTCATGTTTTATTTAGGTTCAAGTCTGCGTTTATGTGTGCGTGCATGTGTGTGTCTTCTGCTTGCCTTTACTCTCGCCCTCAGCAGGTCCGTAGTAGCTAAAGAGACGCCCCAACAGGGTTTCCTCTGATCCCCCAGGCTGCAGCGCCTCCTCCTCCATCAGCCACAACAGGCCCCTTGCCTCATCTGTTCGCACAGTCCGCACCTGTCAAATAAACACATAAACACACACGCAAATTATTAGTGCAATCCTAGTGTGAACACAAAAACTTCTGTTTTACCTGCAGTCCATCAGGAACATTAGTGCGTATGTTGAAATGACAGTCTCGCCAAAATAAACTGATGACTGCCCTGAATTTATTTTTATTTGAACCTCTTCCTTAACATGCCTCAGAAAAGATTCTGTTCTACCAACAGTCCCCCATATATGAGCAACAAACCACCTTGCCACAAGGACATTTAGCTTGCTTTAGCTATTTAATGGGAACACATTGATGAATCAGAGGATATTTCAGCATTTATTCTTCATCCACCTCCTGGGTACAGAAAAAAACAAGATAATGCTACTTTTCAAAAGATTCTGTGAAGTGTTGGCCTATATAGTCTTTGTTTCCTTAAATATTCTCTCAGTAGTGTGCTGCACTGTATGTTTTGCCTGTATGAGCCAGTTGTGACAGGCCTGATAGTAATACTAGTATCAGAAATTAAAGTTTCAAAAGCATTTTGGGTCCCTGCACCCTCCAGCAGTTGCTGCGATAATGGCATCATCAATTTAGCTTTTCCGTCTAATCGAAATGGAAACAAAAAGGGAGTTCATGAATACGGAGAGTGGCGGGGCATAAGGGATTAAAAAGTAATACAATTAGTATTACAATTAGTGTGAACACAGAGAAGAAAATAAAAGCCACTCTAGAATCAGTGATCATGGAGTGGAAGTGCATGGGGACAGGTTTTTGTTGTATCCTCATATGGCACCAACAGGTAAATGAGACTTCACTAGAATTAAAAAGCACAATTTGCTTTTCACCCAAACTTTCACCAGGTTCCGTGTTACAGAAGCTACAGTACAAAAATGTGTACTATAATTTAACATACTTTAGTTTAAATAAGCAGTAGAACAAATCTTTTAGGAGGCACTGCTCAGCACATAGCACGTTACTTCCTGAAAGTCTCCTTGCCGGTTAAAGACACATAACCATGGTAACCCATGCCAACAAACAACTAATTAAAAAAATATATATATTCCTAGCAAAGGGAAACCTTATTTACATTTAAATCAAAGGGTTACTGGCACCAGAGCTGCCTTGGTCACTGTCAGCCGTTGTCTGGTATGCTGTTGTTGTTGTTGGCATCATTACTACATTGCATTGTGGGTAATTAAAGCCAGCATCGTGCCCAGTATACTGTATGATGCATAGTGTAATATATCCTTGGAAATAGTGTGCATCGTGCATACTATTAATGTACTATTAGTTTCATACTATGGTTTCAGACATACTAAAAACCTTGCATACTGGTTAAGCGTACTACACAGCACGTTGTTGAATTTTGGACGCGGCCTATGTTCCTATCCTAACTTACAATAGGAAAAGTGTATTACACAAGCATCCAAACCGGGGGGCTTAATTTTCATTTTTCCACTTCTAGCTAACATATCAACTAACAGTAACAACTAACAGTAGTGTTCATTAATGGTCAGCTAACTCGTTTCATCCATATGGCTGCTCTTTTATTGCTTTTACACAATTAATGCTGTGACTGTCTATAGTACCACAAAAATTTTAAGGTACTTTACCACAGGAAATTTTATGTGAAGGTGCTATTTTGGCCCACTTAGCCCTCTGTCTTTTATCTCCCAGGTTAGCATTATTGTAAATTTCCCTTTGGATTTCTCTACAGATGTTAACTACACTTCTTTAAACTTTAATCATTAAAACATCAAACATTAAAACAATAATAAAAGATGTATTAAAAATCATGTTCATGCATGAGGTAATATTATAGTTTTATTCATGTGACACTTAGTCAAATGCGCCGACTTCTTTCCTCACTCTCTGACATATCCGGACATATGAAAACATTTTATAACATTATATAATGTACATACATGTCTTAACAAAATATAGAAGAAATGTTAAGTATGACAAATTTAAGTGCCTATCATTGTTTTCGCTCCATTTATTTATGTATGTTTCATTGTATGTTTCTGTATGTTTCAATGATAAAAGAAACAACGGTTACATAATTATTTGGTTTGCAGAGCCAAATAACTGTGATGTGATTGGAGTGATGTTGGATTGAGTATTTATGATTTCTTAAACTGAGATAAAATAGAATGAATTAAAAAAAATCCTAAAGTAAGTTTTCCTTCTGTAATGTCAAATTGGGAAAAATCCTATCTTAGACTCTTCCTATATTAAGACTTAAGATGGAGAGTTACTGTAATATGGGCCCAGAGTCCAGAGTTAAATGATGCATTCTTTTTCCAAACACATTTACCATGAGCCAGTATTGTTTTGTGGAGGACAATGAGCTCTGCACTGAGGTGGGCAGCTTGGTTAGCATGGCTAATGCCTGAATCCACCCTGGGAGCGCAAAACCAAAAACTGTTTCTGCAGCTATCAGGAAGTTACACTGGAGACATCCTTATCAGCAGTGCACACTACGCTGACTTCAAATACAACACACAGTATCAGTTTGGAGGAGACATATGACAACTATGGCTACTAAAGCTGTTTGTGATAACGGACATCTGAGCTACAACAGGAGAAAAGAAATATCTGCAAGTGAAAAAACATCTTTGATCAAAATGTCTTTTCATTATAAGCAGCTGAACTTTAGAGTTGACTTTAGAAATGACTTTGAAGAATCAGTGTTTTCTTTCCCTTTGGTTTTTAGTGTGATGTACTATGGTTCACTGCTGCTTATGACATTCCCATTAGAGCGTGGACCCTTTAAAAAGTAAAGCACTCAAACTAAACATATTGGAATTATACCAAAGTGATCTATGACTCTCTAAACTCTGCCATTTCTGTTTCCATGGTGCAGATCACAGGCTGCAAAGGCCAAACATCGATTTTCTTTCTTGAAGTCAATTCTCTAACCTTTCTTTTCCTGCTCCTACCCTCTCTTTCGAGCCTCTGCCAAACACCTTTCAATATTTAAGAAAGAAAACTTCTGATGCTGAAACACGATATTCATTGTGGTGCCCAGAGATTACCATGTGAAAATAGATCATGAAAGGGATGCAAGTCCCTTAGGTGTTCCGAGAAGCATTCAGAGGGAAGTTATTATACAACAGCAGATTTGTGCATGAAAATATCCAGACATTTGAGACAGAAATGAGGAAAACAGACGCATTAAAACATTGAACTCACCAGCGCCTGGCTGGAGGCTTGGTCTACCACGGCTACAGACAGAGATGTGCTGGGTTCTGTGTCATCTAAAGCGAGCTCGATGTTCTCCTGAGGGAAGACAGGCAGATTGACAGACTCTTTAATGATTTGTGATGATGCTACATAAAAGAAAAAAACATTTTCTACAGGACATGTAAATCATGTTGGGGTTTTTTTTTTTGAGTGAAAATAGAAGAAACGGAAAATATAAGTCTGTGTAGATTATATTTTGGAATCACATTTAAAAACAGCCACTCAGTAACTGACATAAGTTTCAGCATATTCAGCAGCTTGGAGCTCCTGATTATATCATCGTTCTTTCTTTCTGAAAATTGATGTTTTGATCACAGAAAACAATAATATGAAGTCATGAGGGTCAAACTGATTGACAAATCAAAACAATAGAATAAAGCATCTGTCATATGATTACGTATACCTCCTGGGTCTACAGCTACCCCATTCAGTAGAATGAAGGTTAAACAAGAGGGGCCCGATATTCATGAAATGAAGATAATATGGAATAAAACAGCTCTTCTGAATGTAGTGTGCTGAACGGGAAATAAAGACAAATACAGACCACTACTAAGTATTATTATTTAATCATAACATATGTTATTCAGGTGTATGCTGCTGACATATACTAGACACCCTTGTTACGTTTGTCTTTTAACTTTGCCTTTAATTTGCTCTTTTACAGTCTATTTTCACTTCTTGCTTAGTTTTATATACCCTTTACTTTTTATACCTTATCTGCTTGTGTGTACTTATTTCAGACCAAATTTGCCCTTTAGGGATCAAGTCTGTTACACCCAGTTTTGTTGTTAATAAAGCAATGCCGTCTAGAGGTTAAAGGTTAGCAAAAGGAATAAATCAGCAAACGGCTTGTATTGTACTACTGATTAATAGAATCAAGTGTAGGAGGCAGCTGAAAGATGCCGTCGAGCTACAGCTCTCAACCATATGCAACAGCAACAAAGAAACTAGTAGGATAAAACAGGAACAAATGTGTTTGAGACAAGAATCATTTGTCTGAGTTTTGTGGTTTTTTATTTAATTTTATGTCTAAAGGTTTTTTTTTAATTATGAACATAGTTGAGTTGGGGTTTTTTTGTTCAGAATAAGTCACTCACAATGACCTGCCTGAACGTACACAGACCAAAAACAAAATCAATAATCAACAAATGTGAGTGCCTGTGTGTTGGAACTTTATGGCATGTAGTGACTAATTATACAAAAAGATCTTGACATTCTATCTCTTATCTTATTTTACATTATGTAACCATGTTTATCCAGTTGGTATTGTTCAAAAATACTGATATCTTGACTTCAGAACTGGCCCTCAAATGATATGTTTTCAATACCAAAATCAATTTTAACAGAAGGACACATTATGGTACAATTACTCTTTAAAGGAAGAAGCTGTGCTGGGAGCAGCTGGAGAAACTGTTCTTGCTCTGAGCACTTTTCTCAAACAGGATAACTGGACTAAAATGGACTGATGGAATATCTGTCCAGCAATGGACCATATAATACTCGATCAATACTCCCGAGGCATCAAAGGTTGGTATCCAGTGACAAGGCTATATACGTCAGTGTCATAAAAGTATTGAAGTTTGGTACCCAGCCCTATTCTTTGAGTGAGGAGCCTTCTGTGCCTTTTCATACACAGGACATGTTCCATGAACCCAGGAAACTTTGTTTTGGTCATCGTTCATGTTCCTAAAAAATCCAGGGTCTTGAGGTGGTGGTTTCAAATTACCCAGGAACTGAGTCTGTGGGTCTGAACACTGCTGACTGGTCTAACGCAACACACAACTGGGTGTCAACATCACAAGGGTAGTCCACAACTAGGAGCCGCAGGCAGAGTTGCAATGATTAATTGATTAGTCAATCAACAGAAAATTAATCTGCAAGCATTCTGATTATTGATAAATCAATTGAAAACATTTCCAGCTTCTTATATATGAGGACTTATTTTATCTTTGTAATATATGGTAGTAAACTGAATATCTTGGGCTTTGGTTGTTTATTAATTATTGTCAAACTTTTTATAACCCAACTGTCAATCAAAAAAACAATTGTTAGATTAATTAATAATTAAATTAATCATTAGCTGCAGCCTGGCCCAAGTGCATAGGCTTTGTTGCGATACTGGGGAAATTTTGAGCACTGTACACTTAATTTCCTGTATTCCGGTTGATTTGATGCATCAATTTGTGCCATTTCTGCATTAATTTATCGTTGGAATGTCTTTATTTATATAAAGAAAAACAGAAAATGAAGGTGCCTGGTGACAATTCAGAATATAATGAAGTATAGGCTCTCTGGTGGTTTGTCAAAATAAAAGCCCTCTGTTACTGTCCTGTTTTTAATGGGGAAAAGGAAAATGCACATGTTCTAAATATTGAGAGGGGCCTGTCCCTTTGATTCCACCACCCAAAAACTACGCCTATGGCCTTGTTCCAGGTACTGGGCATTCATTGCACCAGTTCCACAACTACGCACACAGGCACTAGTCATCCAAGTAATTTAAAGTCCTGATTCCCCTTTATCATGGTACATCTAGTAAAGGTGCAAGCAAGATTTTTATGGATACTGAAATGAAAAAACAATGGCATATTAGATGTAAGAAAACTAAAAGCCACAACAAATCTATTATAATAACAAGAGCGTTTGGCATTTACAATGACTGTTTTTTTCCTATAGGTAAATGGAAACTCTAAAAGATTTCATTACTGTTGCAGATAATAGCATTTCTGGGATAAAGTGGAAATAAATATACCAAATTACCTCCACCAGAGCAAACAGGCGTGCAGCAGCTCACAGTGACAAAGTGCAGGCTGCACTAGAAATGTGGGAAAATGTTGGCAGTGCTAATAGTGTGGCCATGACAGATGCCAGTGTTCGAGTTGACTGTGTGTGTGTGTGAGGTAGCCCAAATGATTTTTTTGTTCTCTGCTGTGGAGAGCATCCACAACGTTTCAGCCCTCACAGCATTAAATTTGAAAATCTAAAGCACATGCCTGTCGTGTGTATCACAGTTTAACCTGCCTGTCGCTGCCACTGTTGATACTGTGTGCAGTTTTAAATGAGTTTGACCCAGTTTTCAATGACAGTTTTGGAGCTTCTTACACTTTCACGATGCACTGACAAGAGAGAATTACACTACACAGATTTATGCAATGCTTCATTTCGCTCCAATTCCCTTTCTCCCAGGCAGGGGATGTGGGTGGGAATGTGGGTGGGAAATCCCAGGATCCTTGTTTGTGGTGTGAAAAGTAATGTGATCAGGATTTCTGCTCAACTTTAGTGTGCTATCAGCCGAGTTTTGAAAAAGAAGGATATTTCTGAGATTAAAGTTGGGACATCAGTAATAGATGGAAATATTTATGTTAGTAATGACAGAAAGAAATCTCTAATATTTATCCTTATATCTCAAATTCTTGGGGGATGCCTGGGCTCGGTTGTTGTGGTCCAGCACTGCCAGACAGAAATCAAAGGAGGGCAGAAGAAAAATAGTTCCTTCATCAGGGAGCAACAGCACTGCTGTGTGGCTGGGCGTGTCTCCCAAAGGCAGTTGTGAGTGGCTTTACTTTGATCTCAGCAGAAGAGGTGAAGACTGGCATCACTAATGAGATGGTCTAACACATGAACTTGGCTTGTCACAGCTTGTGACAGGTGGGAGGGATAGTGCATCTGATGTGTGAACACATACACTATTGGAGTTGATATATCTGAGAGAAAGCAGCAGACAAAGGCAGAGGGAGGAAGAGGTAGGAGGAAGAAAAGAGACGGAGAGGAATGAGGCCGCACGTATGCGCGGCGCATAACACTTCACATGTCCTTACTTCTTTGTATCTCTCCAGCTCCTGAACGAAGGTCCGCTGATAGAAGAGGGTATGCAGACGTTCTTGAGTATAGTTGTGGCACAGGTCCTCAAAGGTTGCGCTGCACTCGCGCTTAGCCAGCCTGGGGTTTTGAAAGCCCGGTGTGTCCACGATGAGCAGAGAGCACAGGGAATTCTGGCTGGATTTCAAGGCCCTGAAGCGCACAAACACAAGCAAAAACACACACACGAACACACGCACCACATAAGCATTGTGATACTTCAGGCAACTTTTTATTGATTACATTCACTGCATATAACCCCTAGCTTTAACCTTAGCTCACTGCACTGCTTCCCTAACTTTAACCCTCACTACACATGTTAAGTCTATTTGAGCTGAAGCTCTAAAGTTTAAACAGCCTCTTTGCCTGGATTGTACTAACGAGGACTGATTTTAAAAACTGATTAAATTGTGGCTTAACTTTAAATTATGTTGCAACAAACACTTAAAGCAGCTAAAAATGAAAAAGATTATGTTTAAACCTCTCTTTTTGCCTCAGTTCAGTTTTTACACTAAACCTTAATTTTGTTGCACCAAAACGTCAATTTAAAATGTGATCTAGTTTTAACTTTAAACTTACAATTGAGAAGGTTTAACTATTAAAATGGCTGCCTTTTTGAGACGGACTGAGCAAAATAATCAGATTTCTCAAATGCTCACTCCAGTTGTAAATTCGGCCAACAAGTTTTTTGCAAAGCAGAAATTAGAGCCATACCATCATGAGTGGGTTGACTGACTGTTTAGCAAGCTAACAAACAATGTAATGATTTCTGTTTTCTTTTGATTTATTTTTTCTTTTACTTTTAAACTAGCTAGCTAGCAATTTAGCATTTTGTTAACATATTTGCTGGCTGGGAAACAACTTTTTGACTTTTTAGCTAGCTAGCAAGCAATGTAACATACTGTTGCCCTCTAAGAACTAATCAGAGATTAAATCATGAACCCAGTCTTATACTGCCAAAGTACCCATTAAAAACTAACACAAGCATCGCTAAAATATCCCAAATCTACAGTAATGCAACAATTTATTAAAGATGCCGATATTCAGAAAAAATGAATAAAGAGTATTTATTAAATAATGCACAAGGCATCTGCACATGTCCATTATATAAAAATGTTGATGAAAACATGACATCTTCAATTCAATACAGTACAGCTTTAGTAAAGTACTGGATCAGAAATACTAACCGGTTTATTAAAGAAATGAGGATAGTGAAGAGCTCCGAGTAAAGCCCAGATGCCATGGCCTCTAAACACTCCATGGCTGTAGCCTTGGATCCTGGTATGTGAAGCAGCCACACACAGAACAATTCAGCACACAACAGTATGTCCATGAACAAATAATATTTGAAAACCATTTGAATTAGAAGAAGAAATGAGCAGTAAAAGCTAGAATAAAATTATGGTCAGAACATTTGCCTCTAAAACGATGTACAATAGCATCATATTTGTGTATATTAGGCCCAAAGGCATAAAGTATTCAAAACTGGGTCTGAAATTGTCTGTGTAAAGCAGTGTGATTTGGGACTCAGGTGTTTCAGAATTGGTCAGATCAAACAGCGCACACTCATGTCTGTGCCTGGCGGCAATGGCCACCTGTTAAGCTTTCCTAATTCATTCCACTATCACACAAAATAGTGGGTTTATGGTGCCGGAGGCATATTTCCATGTGTGCATACACATCTGTGAGTGTATGTTCTCGTGTGAGGGGAGATACAGGAAAGGTGAAACAGAGGTGAGTTCTGTCCATCCCCACTGTGACAGACTTTTAACTGTACCCTCCTGCCCTTCAAAGTGTGTTGCAGTCTTGATGGAATTCAGGGGACCTGCACACGTGAAAAATCAATGTGAGGCAATTATGATTTCAAGGACAATGAATGAAGAGCAGATCCAAAATTGCTTGTCCTGACATAGTGTGTGTACTTATCTGTCAATAGCCATTGTAAAGCTGTGGTATTCATTACTAAGATAAGCTTTACTTTCTCCACAGCATGCAATTTCCCCCAGGTGATGAGCACAGGCGTGTGTGTGTGTGTGTGCGTGTGCGTGTGTGTGTGCACTCTTAGAAATAAAGGTGCTAATTATAGGAGCCTTGGAGAAGCCTTTTTAATTCCTGCTGGAGCCAATTAAAAAGATCTCAGACAGGGTTCTACCTATAACCCAACATAAAGGGTTATACCTTGAACCATGCGTGAAAGGTTCCACCCAGAACCCCCTATGAAAGGTTTGAGACCCCTTCTATGGTATTATGGTTTCACCCAGAACCCTCGCTGTGGGTTCTATCCAGAACTTTTCTATCTTTTAACGGTGCTAACAAGAACCCATCCAAGAGGTTCTAACAAGAACCCTTTTATATTCCAAGAGTTTCAGGGGGCACTACTGAGAACCATTTATAACTCACTTGTCTGACACATGTCATGTATGTACAGATGATTATAATTATTAATTCTATATTGTGGTCATTCATCATTTTAACAGTCTGTGTTGTAAGTAATAATGTTTAAACTGATCCATTTGAATCATGGGTAACCATTTGAACACTTGATGCTGAGAACTGTTTAACACTCATGCTTTTAACAATCCTTAAAAGAACTCTTCCTTCCAAAAAGGGTTTTTTGGATGAAAAGAGTTCTGGGTGGGTAGAACTGAAGCCTTTCAGCGAGCACCCTTTTAGAACCCTTTTTTTTAAGAGTGTGGAAACAGAGTGAGACTGACAAAGAGAAAGAGAACGAGAGGAGGAGGATTGGGGGGGGGTCTGTTGGTAAATGTGGTCTGTGGAGTACCTGCATCTGCTGTGCCATTTTCGTCAGAAGCCTGGCGGACGGAGCTGGCTCTGGGCAGGGTGCCCTTGGCCTGGTGCTTGAAGATGGAGGAGGAGAGCTCCTCCAGGGTGCAGCCCAGCAGGTAGGCTGCCTTCTGGGCCCACTCATGACGTGCAAATTGTTTCCTGCCAGCTGAGACACGTGCATGAAAACCTCCATTAGACCTTCTGCCAGCTACCCCAGACACACGGCTAGCCTGGTAGCTTTGTGACAATCCCGTCCCTGACAGGGTAGGATTATGTCTCTGGTCAAGCTGACACCGACACAGCTGGGGAGAACATGCACTAAAAGCATGCTCAAAATGTTGTCGGCTTGAATGCATTTAAGTATAGTTGAAGAAAAGACACATCCAACAGCTTCAACAGCTAATGTTTCATGTTCATAAAAGTCTGTGAAGTTGAAGTGATAATTGCCCCCTTTTATCGTCTTGAGAATTAAAGAAAAACTTATCATGAGGGGACACAATTAATTTATTTACATAAAGAGCTCTGCTGGGAAACACAAGATTCTCTTTAATCTGGTGTCTGAGTGATGGAAACATGCAGATATGAGCTCAAACTTTAGTTTTAATCCACCATGAAGTGGTATCTTCTGAGACTTAAGAGAGAAACGGGGGGATTTCACACGGAGAGTAGTGGGCTCTATCTGTTTCATCAGCGCTGCAGACGCCCTGCGTACTTCTGCTGATGATAAGCAGGATGTTGGTAAGGACAAAAAAAGACATTTAAATATTTGCTTTGATAGATATTCACCACCACAGTTATTTAAACTCCAGTCAAACATCAAAAAGGAAATTGGGTTTGCCCAATTATTACTGAAGCAAACATTAAGAATAGCATGACTGTTCAAGATTAGAAAAACTACATATGTACAATATTTGCTCTTAAAAAGCCTTTTTTCTATCTACACTTGTTAGATTTAAGTGTAACACTACAGCACAGCATACAGAGAAAAGCAAGTTGATTTCCTGTGGTCCCTTTAATTCGTTTTGGTGGATTAGAGACCAGTGCTGCCCTCTTGTGTTACACTATGAAGCTGCACAACCAATGAACATACTGTATTTTAATCAGTTTTATAGACTGTTTTACAGTCACAACACAAACTATTGTAAGTTCTGGCTTAAAAAGCCATTTTTAATTAGAGTATGAATGTGAATATTTTCCACTGAATAAATTATGGTGCTGGAGAAAACAAAGGTTGAATAAAAACATTCAATATAACAGACAAGCACTTCAAAATATGTAAAATACAGCTGGCCTCATGAAATGTAACAGCCTGAAATAACAAAAAACAAAAAAACAAAAAAAAGCACAAAAATGACAGTTACCAACATAAACCACCATGTTCTGAGGGGGAATCCCTGTATGAAATCATGATTATGTTATTTGATCCCACAGACACTCAACAATTGAGCCAATATAGATTAATATTGATGTTCTGCTTAACTTTAGACTACAGACTAATACTTAGATGCACTTTTTCGTTGCGGACACTGGGAAAATGGAAAAAACACTAACAGTAGCAGTCTCCATTACTGTATCTCTGAGCTATCTCTTTAACCACATTACACACATTTTGGCTATTCTACATGATCTCCTTTTGATAACTAACATAATGTGAATTTTTTCACTTCAATTCACTGAGCCTCCTCTCAAACTGTTTGGGGAAGGAGACAAAATATAATTGCAATCAATGTGACTTTTATCCCATCATGCATCGTTTCTTCATGTCCACAAGTCACCCAGTAATTACCAGATCAGAACAAAGTAGTTTAGTGTCTGCATTTCCAATAGCAGATTCAATGCGGGGTGATATTCACTGCTGAAAATTCGTTCCTGAACTGTTCCTGGATGGTGTTATAGTGCCATATAAAACACTGGCAGCCAGCTGGAGGGGATAACTGAAGATTATTTGGCAAGCAATTCTGAATAAGTGACTGGCAAGTGCAGTGAAGACAGAGAGTGAAGAGTGAACAAGCATATCAAAAAACATAAAACACAGAGTTACTGCTGCTATTCATTCTTTGTGATTTGTATCTCGTCTAATTGTTAGATTTGTGTTGCAAGTTTGACTTTGTTAAATTTGCACTAGAAAGAAAACAGAACGCAATAAATGTCAAGTCAATGTCAAGACACGTTCTGGACGCGTTTCACCAGCGTGGCTTTTTAGTAAAAGAGTTCAGGTACTAGATTGTCTCCCACTGAAAATGTGTGGTGCATTATGATGTGTAAAATACGGCAACAAAGACAACAGACTGAAGTCGTATATCAAGCAAGAATGGTAAAGAATTCCACTTTCAAAATTTTAAAATTAGTGTCTTCATTTCCCAAATACTCACTGAGTGTTGTTAAAAGAAAAGTGAAAAGCGGTGATTAACTTCACCAACCAACTTTTTTGGAACGTGTTGCAGGCATCAAATTGAGAACGAGTGTATATTTTCAAAAAACAATAAAGTTAATACATTTGAACATTAAATATCTTCTTTGTACTGCATTTGATGCACTGAATCATTGCATTCTGTTTTTCTTTATGTTCTTCACAGTGTCCCAGCTATTTTGGAGTTGGGTTTGCACAAGTGAGAAGTCAAGATTTTTAAATCTCTGTTTTTGAAAGATCATTATTTGGAAAAGAAAAAACATGGTTCATTCTATCTTTTGAAAAGCTTGCTGTAATGGTTTTTAAGCAAGGACCCTTCACACAACACATGTGACTAATAGTAACCTCAACAACAATAAAAAATGTTTTTGACAGCCACTGGCTTTTCAAATGGCAGACATCTCATTTTAAAATGAAAGTAAAAGGCTGTGGCAGGCAGATCTATTACTTTAAAGCAAAAAAAAAAAAAAGAACAACAAAACAATCACACTCTCTTACATTAGGTGTCATCATACAAATAGCTTCAAAGACAAGAACAAATCCTCATGTTTAAAAGGACTGCTGTGTTCCCATTAGCTGTCTGATGCATTCTTCTGACAAGATAAAATGTTTGTCACGGCTTTAGGCCAAAATCAGATTGATGTTTTTCCGTCCTTGAGCTGCATCTAACAATTAAACTCTGGTGGTTTGCCAGTAGCATCAGGTGCTGGAGCAAAAGCATTGTTTTGTTTGTATAAAATGGTCATTAAGTCAGGATTAATAACCTGACAGAGATCTAATACAAAAATACAATATATCACTTCACCTGCTGTATGTCCTGGATTTTAATACATAGTTACCTAATTTTTTCCTGCCTGCATTTTTAAACTTTCAAGCTTCAGATCAGTGCAGTAGAGCAGTTTAACCTGTTCATTGTGCAACATCTTTTAAAGTGCAAATGCATAATTCAGTTATATGGATTACAGCTGTCTTGCATCACGCTGAAGATACCTACAGTGAGATAATGTAGGCTTGACATTTTTGAGACTACTTATTTGGCTAACAAGGTTCATTTTTAGCTGTTTCATCATGATCTGTGGGGTGCACAAATCAAGGATGAATGTTTGCCTCTTTGTAATAAATATGTGTTATATAACAATTAACATCATCCAAAAGTGATGCAGATATAGAATGGAAAAGTATTTGGTGAGAAACCTTACCTTTGGTAGCTCCTGCAGCCCCAAGATGGTAGATCGCCCCGAGGACAAGCCAGAAGGCCCTCTGCTCATCACTGCTGATCCCCAGAACCTTCATGGCTGCTTGCATTTTGGAAAACTGCTGGGAGGTCCGCTGCTTATCCTCAGCCTGGCAGATAGCACATTCAAATTCCTTTTTGAACTATTAACAACAAGAACTCCTTACATAAGTATAAAATAGGATTAACAAAGCTGACTGTATCTCCAAAGGCATAGTTGCTGATAAATATCACTGATTACTCTGCCTGTTGTTGAGATTGCACTATTTTTGAAAGCACACTTTGTGACCCGTTCTAATTTGTATTGTGAATTTGAAATTTTAGTCTTATTTGTCTGTTATTGGCCACATATTGTGCAAAAGACTGTTGCTTCAGTAGCTACATTTACATGCATATAAAATTTCCGCCATTACTGTATTCAGAATATGACAATATTCTGAATTTGACACAGGTAAAAGCATATTCAAACCAACTTTTTCAAGAGGGTGGTTGAATGAATGAAAGAGGGAAGCTGTGTTTGCAAAGTAAAGCAAGTCTGAAGCAAAATGGCTCATGCAACTCCAGCTGTTCCACTTTTCCATAATCCTGTATGCACAGCTGCATGTAAATATGAATATTAGTGGAATTCTCATTTTCATTAATGACATAAACAGCTCTGTGTGAATATTGTCTTTTTTGGAAGAAAGGCAAAAAACAGAGTATTTTGTGCATGTAAATGTGGTCAATGTCATGACCAATGACAGATGTAATCTTTGATAAAAGCCAAAGATTACTTAGTGTTCCTTTAAGTGATGACAACACAGATGAATAAATAATCAGTGCATCTTCGTGATTTGTTCACTCCTGTAATCCATCATGACCATGATCATGACACATCATGTCACTGTGACAGTAGATGAGCTGCATTATGCAAAGTGAGAGGACCGACCACTTACTTATAAATTATTGGTAGGACTCTTACAGTACTCGGTTTGTGTATTTAAAAATATAATAAATAGAATACTAATAATTTGACAGTAATCTCTGGTGCACAAGGCACTTCAGGTACACAGCGATATTTTTAGCTATGTCAGCCAGTTAAAGCTGCATTCATATAAAATAGGGGCTCACTGATGAGCGGCAACTGATATACATTAGCATTAAAAATGAAAATCTTGGTGTCAAAATTTAGAATAATACTAACTAACACTTCCTTAAGTTCTTTTAAGCATGATTTTAATCAAAATAGAACTTTTCAATATTACCTTAAAATAAAAAGTGCAGGGAGCTTCTGGCAAGTTAAACTAAAACTTTTAATTAATAAATAAACAAAAAAGGTTTTGGAGTAAAATAGAGTAAGAATATCTAAGTTAACTGTAATTTGTACTGAATGCCTTTAAGTATTTGTTTAAAGAAAATAAAACTTTTCAACAATCAGACAGTGTTGTGGGTGAGACTGAGTGAGACCACTGAATGATAACTAGACAGAGCGGCGGCTGCATCAGAGCCAAAGCAGCACATTTTTAAATTAATTTATCTTATTGTCAAAAATAAAAATGCTGAATATCAGTTAACTGCAATATTAAAGTATGTAAACATTCAACTTTATAAAAGGTAAAAGTAATTAAGTAATTGTTCAGTCTCCCATTAACAAGTAGTGTTTACCTTAGTCGGAGGCATGATTCTGAACGCGTGGTTTTCAGCAAAGTGGTTCAGGTGCAGCTCAGTCCTGATGAAGAAATGAGAACATAGAAGACATCAACATCGCTTGTGTCTACTAATGCCTTAAACTTAATTAGAGGTAATGTAGCAGTAATATATCATTACAACATGTCATCATATTAATCCAGTGCAGATCTGTGGTGTATTGTGCCTTTAACTGGCATAACAGAATTAATCCCGACCTGAGAGAGCTGTCGACTCCAGCCATCAGGTAGTAAAAGACATTAAAAGTAGACTCTCCTTCTGGTCTTCTTGTCACCCTCATCTTTTCCAGCAGCATGGTCTGCAGGGCCACAACAGGATAAAAGGATATTGGCATGATTCACAATAACATTTATTATTATGGGCACTGCGAGTGAGCATGATAACAAAGCCAGCTGGAGATGTGAGAATATAGACAAGTTTATGACCCACTGTGTGAGATCATACAGTAGCAAATATGCATGAGTGGGAAATTCAGATTGAATTCAAAATGAGTAAGTTAACAGGACAGTTCCCTGCCAAAACAAAACTACATACTTTTCTTCTGGTCAATTTATCCATCTAGATCATCACCTATCTTGTGATTCAACTCAAAAGTGAATCGATTCACACTGTTTTTTTTACCAGAAGAAGGGACAGATGTGTCAGTTTTGTAAGATGGTAAAAATGAGGCTGTTAGTCACAGAGAGAAGGCTGATCTTTGTATGATCGCCTTTCAGGCTTTGCAAAGATCAGACTGTGAGCTATGCAGGGAAGAAAATTATTAGCTGAAGAGGAGCAAAAGTTACACAGAAATAAAGATAATTCTGGGACACCCTGGTAGCTCATCTGGTGTAGCATGTGCCCCATGAACTGAGGCTGTCAGTCCTCTGAAGTGGCTGTGGTTTCAACTCCAGCCCGCGGCCCACTGCTGCATGGAATCTCCCCACTCTTTCCCTCTTTGTTGTCCTCGCTTCAGCTGTCCTATCAATTAAAGGCATAAAAGCCTCCCAAAAATTTAAATGAAGATAATTCTGATCCCATAAATGTGTACTTCATACTAAAAGTAAAATATGCCATTCTGCCCCTAGTAAGAGCGGTTTATGTTTATTAATCAGCTAACATTTCAGTGATTGCATGGTGGAAGAGGTTCCAGCTGTTTAATGTTGTATAAACTCTTTTAAATGTTACCAAAGCATCTGCAACTAAAATGCAGCTGCAGTTATTAAAAGCCGTAAAATATCTAATTTATCTGTCGATCCCTGCACCAAGATGAAGACGCAGGCAGTGTCTCCTTCAATGAAAGTCTTCTTGCCTGTATCTGTGTGCCCCAGTGGTACTACAAGTCATCTGAAGTTTGTCCTCTCACAAGAATGGCCCTGCTCTGAGAAGCACCGGACATGCTGATTGCTGCTGCTTGTGCATTGGTCTAAGCACGTCTAACCTTCTTCTTTAGCACCAGAAAGATTGTTTACTGTTGAGTCTCATTCCCAGGACATAAAATACAGCCATTCTGGGTTGGTAAAATGTCTCGAGCACAGCAATATAATGAGAAATACAGGCAGAGGCAGGGTCTTTGCAGATACAGCCACCCCCACACACTTCTAGTGTGTCATGAGTGATGACTGAGAGGGGTTATGTATGAGTCCATACATTGTTTTTTTTTAGGAAAATGTTGCATATTATGCCTTTAATAAGTCAAGTTAATACATTTGAAAATAAAGAATATCCATCTAGCCATCTAGTTTCATTATAATGGAGAGGGCAGACATCTCTACGGCCCATATCTCCAAAACTCTACAGCTCACACCAAAACAATCTGAATAGACAAAACAGCACTATAGGTAAGAGGAAAAAATATGTATTTTTGATTTTGAACGGTGAAATGTGTTCGTTTATACCTGGATAGAGGCTGAGGTCACCAGGCCCGCCTGGTCAAAGTCCAAGGAAACAATGTGGGAGAAGCGGCTAGCATTCCCATTCATACAGGTAGAGGCATTCCCAAATGCCTCCAAAACTGTGTAGACCGCCTGCCATTTCTCTGCTACAGACAACAAAGAAAAATACTCAAGTCTCAATAATACAACAGCATGCAGCGTATTTGGATTATTTGGGATTTCTTTAAACTTACTTGAGAATGTTTTGTTGGTGCTGCCGGCGACGGTGAGCAGGTACTGGATGATGTGTTGACAGTTGGTGGTCTTGCCGCTGCCACTCTTGCCCAGCAAGACAATGGACTGATCCTGGCGTGTGGTCAGCAGGTTCCTATAGGCAGACTGCGCCATGCTGTAAATGTGCGGGGCAGTGTCCTCCCTCCTGCAGCCCTTGAACATTTGCATCACCTGGAAAGAAGACAAAGAAACAGTGAAGGAGAGTATGGAGGATTAAGGTCTACATTTATTTAGAATATTATTTCTGGTGCACTTAATGGCATACAATTTATTTATCGAGTCATCTATATATTGTTTTATTTTATGTTTTTATTTTGACCATTTTGGTCCTTCTTTGATGTGCAAAGAGGACAAAGTCATAGAGAAGAAGTTATAAATGTCACCTGCTACCTTCATTCTGATTCTCATATTTCACTCTCCTATAACAGATGTGTCATTATATGCACAGGCTGCAGCTTACCTTCTCAGAGTACATTGAGGGGGCGCTAATGGGGTTAATGACCACCATGTTGGGCCCAGCGTGGGTGTGCACCAGGTTACCGCCGTAGCGCTGCCTCAGGGAGTGCATCACACTCGACTCATTCAAATACTGCAGGGAGGCCAGGTCCTCCACTCGGTCGAACATCGGCGGGTTTGCCTAGAGTTCAAAGTCAGACACGGTCACGTACTCACCCGGCATCATCTGTAATTGATGTGGTTGAGAGCTGATTTGGTGATTAAATACCTTCTCTACATCATCTTCATCCACATCTAATAAAGATCCATCACTCTCCAGGCGGATTTTCACCTTCCCCTCTGGCAGACTGCCTGCCTCTGTCTTCAGGAGGGTTGCTGCATCAACACAAAGCACAGACTTAATTTATCATGACATATGATCTCGACCCGAGTGCAAAAGCTTCCATCTTATCTTACATGTCTGATAATTTGTGGCAGTTGTTTCTCTTTTAATAATGCCTAAGCTTCATTAAAACTAAACAAGCATTCGATGTCAAAAACATGCTGAGTCTAATTACAAACAGCCTGAGGTAAAACGGAAGACTCTAGTCAGGTGCCCTCTTTTAATATTAAAATATCAAAAGCATCTAAGCTTCCAAAGCCCAGTGTTATAGTTCAAATGGACAGATATTTAAATGTTGAAATCTTTACTGACCCAAGGAAAATCCATCCTTGTGGACGAGCCATACTTTCTCTGTGTTATACCAGGCCTTCTCTGCTGTTATCTGCTCCTCAGTCTTCCCCTGAGAGAGAAGACAAACAATCAAGATGAGAAAAAAAAACTTGTTTGATCAAAAAGTGACCATTACAAAATGAAGCAGTAAAATGAAAATAACGGCTGAATGATTAACAGTTACATGAGACAACTTCATAATGGTATTCCACAAGGATCTCACAAATGACACATTCACAAGCACAGATTAACATGCAGCTCACATTCACATGAGACATGCAGGGAGAACTGGATTCGGTGGGTGGAGGCCCTCTTCACACGATAAAATCCTTTAGCACAGTGGTTCTCAAACTTGTTCATGTCCATGACCCATAAACGGACATAGACCCCCATCAAGAATTTTTCCCAGGGACCCCATCTGATAAAATTTTTTGCTTTTAGATGTTTTCTTACAGAAAGTGAATGAAACCAATGACCGAAATAGTCATACTTTCTGTCACTGTATTACTTTCCTACAGAAGCCAAGAACAGCTACTTGCAGCTCTTTTTTGCTGTTATCTCAAGACCAAGAGCTGATTATTTCCTTTTCTCAAGATAACAAAGCTAGTTTTTTGTGATAATAGGTTAATTATTAAGTTACCCCAAGATAACTAAAGTTGTTTTCTCGTGATAACAGAGTAAAGTATTTATTTTTCTCAAGTAAATAAAGATTTTCTCCTGATAACAAAACAAAATATATCTTTTCTCAAGATAAAAATCTCAAGATCACAAGTTAATTATGTATTACCTAGAAATAACAAAGCTTGTTTTCTTGTGATATCAGGTTGATTGTTTTGTTATCTGCAGTTTTTATAACTAAATACTTAACTCTTGATCTAAAGAACTGGAGGTACAGCTTTTGTCAGCCTCCACTCTTATGGTTGCAATTACAGTGAAAATAAATTCAATTCAATGAGCAATGGGCCTTTGTAGTAATCGACATTTGTTTACAGGAAAACAGGCTGTCAAACAAATAGGCTTCCAGTCCAATGGGATATTTTTCAGACTATTTGGGTTTTGGAATACTGTGAAACATCAGCCTGACACCATTGAGGATACATTTAATGTGTTCACTAAAAAGAAGTCACAGGCAGAAGGTGAGACAGGGGTGTTTCATCACAACCAAGTACATCTCATAGACAAAAACACATACGTTTAAAGGGATTGTACGGAAAAATACAAACAACACAACAAAGAGCCAAATCAAGTCAAGTGGAGGGAGCCATGCATGGAAACACTTCAAGGACACTTTACTCAGACATTCAAACAAGCTAACATAATAAGTATCGAACAGCTGCAGCAAGATTTCCTTTCTTTTTTTTTGTCTTTTCTCTTCCTCTGGTTAAGATGTGGGGTGAGCGGGTAGTGAACTGTACAATGTTCTGCGATACCACAGCAGCCAGTGCTATCAGGAAACCTGGGCTTTCCTGGCGGTGGGATTGCCTCAATAACCACTGAGCCGTTCACCCACATCCCTTTACCAGCTCATCACACGAAAACCACAGAACACACATCACTGTGAAAGACGGGTGGATACAACCAGAATAACATTCAGTTGTAGCTGTGGTCAGACCTTAGCTGCAGCTGAGTGTGCTGCCTGCAGGATGGCCACAGGGTCCTCAACAAGCTTGGGCTGGAGAAGGGAGTGAAAAGAAATCAACTGAGGAGTCGGTATGTTTTCGTGAACTAAGCATTAGACTCAACTGCAATTTCCAAATGCACAAGCAAAAACAATGCAAAATATGGTATGGTGAAAACTTTTCTAGTAGGTCACAAATTATTTTGAATAAAACACATAAAACACTGCAGCAGTTCAACAATGCATCGGCAAGTCGAGCAACGGTAGCAGAATAAGTGAGTCATTCAAGTAATTCACCGTAAAGAATTACAATATTAATGCATTAATGAGCAGGGATTACAAGGTGCATTGAAGTGCAGTGTGTGGGTCTGTGGGGAAATTCATGTTCTGCCATATTAACAGTCACAGTTAACAAGATCAGTTGTACACAGTAAGGTATAAAAGCAGGGCACCATGCAGCTAGTTGTAAAACAATGTAATAGTCAGTGCTAATGAAAATAACTATGGAGATAGTATGGTACTCCGTAAACACAAGGATACCATTTAATGTGACAGAAAAATATACTGTCTCAGTCCAAGCAAATTCAGGGATTCTAGGAGTTTCTTTTTTTGTCACAGACACATTTGGTAAGAATTTTGCAAAGTGCGAGGCATTTGAGAATCTGTTTTCTGGTGCATATGACTACACCAGTGGTTCTCAACCTGGGGCTCGGAACCCTCGCTGGGGTCACAAGATGATTTCTGTGGGTCGCCAGATGGTTGTGGAGAAAAAAGTAAAATACTGTGGCAGGTAACACAGAAACAGGAAACAGGCCCTTAACAGGCCATTCAACATAAGTGACAAGCACTCAAAAATATGCAAAATACAGCTGGCCTCGAGAAACGTAACAGTCACCTCACTAATGGTTTAAACTATAAACCAGCACAAAAATGACCAATTACCAATATAAACCACCATATTGTGAACAAACATAAACCCTAACAAAAAGTAACATTTGCATTTTGTAACATAAAATCGCAAACTTAACAAACTACTCAGTCCAGCGTTAGGCATGATGGGAAATGGGGCAGTATTTTATAGTGGGGAATGGTTTTTACACTTTATCGCCTGTACCGGTGATATAATTTGCCTTATAATAGATTTTATTTAGCGTGTTTGTGCGAGTCAAAGTGTATGGACATGAATTCTAATTGAACAAACACACAAAAAACTCTTTATTTTTTGTTGTGCCACAGTATCGTGCAATAGTGAGTTTTGCTAGCTATCACATGAAACAACTAATATGGATGGCTGCTCAGAGGAAGTATTTCAGCTCAAGACTCTGCCCAACAGGAGACTGGGAAGGGAATGGAGACATGTCTCAAGGTGGTTCACTTGAATTTCCAACATTCCAACTGTGAGATCCAAGGCATGAGCATTTCCAACAGAGCCTGAAGCTCTCACCTAGCTTTGGAAGTATCCCTCTGACTTTCTGCTAAATGGATTTTTAGTTGGAGTTGCAAACACCAACTTAATTATTCTGGGAGGGTCGCAACTCTAAAAGGGTGAGAACCACTGGATTATAGTATAACCTTAGTATCTACATAATTTGAGGGGAAAGTCCAAAAGCAGCAAGACCAATACTCAGTTCACTGTGACAACCCTGTGACATGAAAGCAGCATTGGTAAAATTAAGCCATTATTAATCTTATTGAGACCTCTAAAATCTGGTCAAGAATCCCTGACCCAACTTTGGTGACCCCTGGTTTATGTCACATTACTACATTCTGGGCCCATGACCGCAGAATGAACCTTAGAGAGCAGAGTGTTGGACAAAGACAAGCAGGCAGGGAGGCATAAACAAAGTAGGTCAGAGAGGGGTCAGTAGAAAGGAACAAGCTTAGATCCCAGCACTCTACAAGTAGGAGGGAGTGCGGCGAGCCCACAGTCGAGCAGGCTGTACCTGAGAGGATTTGTGGCCTCTGGCACGCTGGCCATGCAAAAAGCAAAGAGGACAGTGGCAAGTCAGGATCAAACAACCCACAGAGAAGCAAAAGTAGAGATATGGGACATAATTTGAGACACGAGGAGATCAGAGCAAGGAGATGGAATAAAAAGAAGTGCCTTTCAGTGCTTTAGATTTTGACAGAGGAACTGCCACATAATCAAGCACTGCCAAAATAATCACAATGGGCAAAGTACATCATCATGCAGTACAAAGGTGCTCCTCTGGACCTGATAACAAAGTAATTAATACAACTACAGAGTGAACGGAGGGAAGGAAATGAGAAAGAGAAACATGGAACACTAAAGCTGTTGAATTCATTATCAGATGTGTACAAGTCAGCTCAAAGAGTACAAGGACTCATATTGTTGTCTTTTCTGAAACGTAAGTGTTACCAATCAATCACATAGCATATGATTTAGCATTTATGGGCCAATTTTGGAGATTATAATCATAATTTATCAAATATCTACAGAATTTACCAGAATTTGTCCATTACAGTATCAGAACATGAGATGTTTTGGTAACACTTAATTTAAAGGAGAGTGCATAAGATTGATATAAGACCATCACAATCATGCCATGACACCTGTCATGAACTGTTATGAATGTTTATGATTGTGGTCAGTTATGTCATTTTTAATTCAAAGGTGACTTTGTTTAAGATGTCTTTGTTATGACAACTTGGAAGCTAAAAAGTTTCTGTATGTTTGATCATGTCCAAGTCCAAAATATAGCACTTTAGTTACGGTAAAAGGAATTATTCATGACACTGTTATAAAACCATTTGACACAGTAATAACACTTAATAACATCTTTATGACAAGTGCACAATTTATCACTGTTGGTGAGATCAATGGAAATTATCAAATTAAAACAGCCTCATGAAAGCCAAGGTCAAAACCAACCACATATGGCAGTTTAATGTAATGTTAACACATGAGGCTCAATAGTTTGATAGTTTCATAGCAAAGACATTGACAGGTTATGTTGTCTTGATTCATGCCAAGTTATCATTATCAAGTTAACACAGACCTTGTTGTTTTGATTACTGTGAAGTTGTCATGACAAAGAAATCTCAAACGTCAACTTTTCTATAAAACTGACATAATTTACAGAATGACACTTAATGACAACAGTCAGAAACATTCATAAAGACTTCTTTATGTTCATGGCAGGTTGGCATTGTCATGATATGGTTATGACAATGTCATGTCAGTCTTATGCACATCCCTTCAAATAAAGTATTACTGGGATAGCTACACAAGTCCAGCTCACATTGTCAAAAACAGTAATCTGAGTCAAGAGAAAATTCCTATCTCTCAAAGTTTCATATTTCACACCAGGTGGTGAACAAAACAGTGGGCCCCTGTAATTGGAACTCTATCAGGTGTGAGACGGCCCAGCATTTCTGGACACATTTTCCTCTGTCTGGGGAACTAAGCAGTTGACTCAGGCTGGTCACAGGGTAAAAGCCTCAGTAAAGCATGGCAGGAGCAAACCAAACGAATATAGGAAAAGAGAAGTTACATCTTTGCTCTCAATGTTGAAGATCCTCCTCACACGCTTGTGGTCTTCCTCAGTGGGAACCAGCTCTGGGACCTACAGTTGGATAGCAGGACCAGCGATCGGGCAGCCAGAGAGGTAAATGCTACAATCGTCTGCTTTAGACAAACTGAAAACTGAGTGGCCACACACAAGCAATCCATGTAAAAAAAAACATGACTAGTGGTTTGAATATGAGAAACACACACACCTGTTTATTTGGTGGAGACTGAGTCTGGAGAGGTGCAACAGGGGACGGTTTACCATTGGGGACCACAGGGGGACAAGGTGTCTCCTTTCCCTTTACACAATATATGCAAATATCCAGAGACACACGGTTTTGACAGACAAAACGTGCACACACACACACAGATGGAAATAACATGGGAAGATGACAATGAGGATGACATTAATGTTTTAACTTCCTTTGTTTTCTTTCCACTTTGGATTCACACATCCAGCACAACTTCAAAACAGGTTTGTTCCTGCTAATTTAATTTTCCAATTAATTCAGCCAGGAAATGAGTAAGGGAAAATGACTATTAAAGAAAATTGGATCATTAGGCACCGCAGCGAAAGAATAATGGTTCAGGGCTTTTGTTTGTCAGTGGTTACTTAAGCAACAATCTGTTTCAAATAATTAAATAATTTGGCATTGTCTCAGCTGAATTCTCCCACAAATGCATCAACATCCAAAGAATCTGGGGAGAAGCACCTGAAATTAAATCATCAAGTTTTATAACTTTGCTCTGTAATTGTATGCAGCTGTGGCACTAGGATCAATACTTCTAATTTGGTCCCATATCTGCTGCTGTTTGCATCTAAAACTGTATTTCAAGTTGAGGCTGTGCCGTTAAAAACTTTTTTCAATCATTATATGATCATTACTGCTGATTTGTTTTTACTTTTAGATGGCAGCAAGGCTAAGTAGGACCATTACAATGCAAGTTTTAATTTCACTTTTTTGCTCTGCTTAAAGTTCGAAAGATGAAAACAAATAACTACGAGTGCTGCCTGCAATGGCACTAAGTTAAGCTTAAATAACAAGTTAAATTTAAGGCTTTTTTGGACCTTTTTAAGACCATTATGATGCAATTTAAGACCTATTTCACAACAATCTTGGTATTATAAAGTACGTTAACTAGTCTCTTGTTAATCAATTGATAAAATATGCCAATCCAGCTCACATAATGCACAACTTTAAGATGACTTGTCTTTTCCACAATTGAAAGTTTTAGCTATGACAAAATTTGGGAAGATGGTTTGAAATACCTTACCTGTCTTCATTGCTTTAATATTGCATGTATAAGTGGTTATTAGTTCCATGTTGTTTGCATTTTGTAGTTGTTATAGTGTGATCAATACAAATCTAAAATTCAGATTATTGGATTTTAGACTTATTAAGACTTTTAAAGGACCAGCAGAAAGTACATTTACTCAAATACTGTGCTTAAGTACAAATTCAAAGTATTTGTTACTAGCATTAGTTGCTGGTTAATTTTCATTTTCCAAACCCTTCCTGTCCAGGGCTGGTTCCTGAAAAGTTGATTTGTTAGAGATGGTTCTCAGCGATGCTACAAACGTTAGATGGTATCATAGAATATGTAACATTGCTATAGATTAAACTACCCAAGAATATAAAGCAGTTAGCAGATGCTAAAAATGCAACATACACATTAATGCAGCAGTAATATTAATTTAAAAAATCACATATAATAGTAAAACACTGACATGGAGCATTTTACTACAGAATAAATACTTTTACTTTTGATACTTTAAGTACATTTTGCTGATAATACATAATTTTACTGAAGTAATGTTTTGAATGCAGGTCTTCTACTTGTACTGGAGTATTTCCATTCTGTGGTATTACCACTATCAGATCTGAATACCACCGATTACTACACACGTCATGCACATTTTTATTCCAGGGATACTTTAGTTGTATCTAATGGTAATGGCTGATGTCTGCCATTGACAGCAACAGGAGTAGTCATGGTCATATGCAGATCCAGACAAAGCAGAAAAATAAAACAAAAACACCTCCCAGAAGGCTTAGTCACACATACAACTGAGCTAACATCTTGATCCTGCCCCTAATATTGGAAACCCAAATCTCTCCCTAGAGCAGTTAAAAACACAATATCCCTCAGCAAAAAAATACCAGCTGCATATCTCCAAAATCAAATCCTTCACTCTGCGATCGAATACCCAACCGGTTGCCAGATTTCATGGACATCTGTTGATAAAATTGTAAGATAGCCTCGTGACAGACAAAATGCCAGAGACACTGAATAACAGGATGAAACATAACCTTGTCTAAGCTACAAATTCAGCATTCTTTTCATGAGTCCAAACATAAATAGATTTTTGCTGAGATTAAATTTAATCATCCAGGTACTATCTCCATGCTGCACATATACCAACAGGGATCTTGGTTTTCTGGTCAACTGTTTCTGACAACAGCTGTTCAACTGACAAAAACTCCTGATTAGTTTACTCTACAAGAATATAATTTGAATTCTTATCGTGTTACTTTAAAAAGCATCCCAAAAAGATCTGCTGCCTCTGTGGTCTGCATCAGCCAGAGCACAGTTTCAATTCCCTGCCTGCAGAAAGTGACAGTAATGAGTCACAGCTCAGTGCTCGTAGACAACTCCAACTGACCAGACTACCAGAGTGCAGGCCATGAGCACCGCCTTACACCCACTGATGAAGCCTGATCATGAGCTGGTACATGCACCATGCTTCCCTTCACTTATTCAGGGTAGCTTCATTATATCAAGCCTCATTTTTGTCAGAAATCAAGAGCTGAACTTGTACTTTTGGGGGGAAAAAAGTGCACTGTAAAAAAAAAGTCACACAGGAATGTAGTAGAATTAACTAGTCTTTTCACATTGACTCAATGTAAATATACAAGTTTTATTTATTCAAGTTTATTCATTCTTAAAATTTAAAATTTCAAGCATTTATTCTCAGAACACTTCAGAAATGATAAACATGAGATCTTCTAACTTGAACTCTTTTGATTTAAAATCATGAGTTGAATTAAAGTTGAAAATCATGGTTGCTTGTTTTCACAAAACTTATGTGACTTATGAGTTTTAAAAAAATATGATAAATGTTAATATTTGAATCAAACTAAAACTCTGGGTTTTAGATAAACTAATACCAACCTATAATATCTTTTGGTGAAATCATTTGCTTTTCTTCTCAGAAAAAACTGGAATCTTTGTACAAATTTGTTTGTAATGTTTGTCAGTGCGACTGAATGGTTGCTGTTTTAACTTAATATCTAAAGCTTATTGAACGTTTTCTCAAGTACAACTAAATTAATATAAAGTTTATTTGACTGAAAATGTTTATTTGTTTTGAATCATTACAAAATTACGTTCAAAATTAGTCAACTCAAAATTTTAAGGCAGCCCGGACACTAACCTTTTTAAGTTAAAATAGTTTTCTTTTTTAATAGTGTTTTAAGAGAGTCACTGGGTTGCAGCCTGTTATGATGTCAGTTGTGAGAAAAAGTGATGATAATCCATATCCAAAAGCATATCTCAAGTTGAAGTTGTGTTTCAGGTTAAACAGTATGAGTAGGTTGAATGTATATGAACTGTAATGTCTGTGTTACTGTCACACAACATGCTCCACCCAGAGGTTTAATAGGAAACATGCACTTTTTCCACTCAGTACCTCCGGTTTCTTCACAGCGACTGTACGAGGCTTTGGGATGAAGCCTGCAGGAGGAGCCAGCGGATCTGTCTTTGTGACAGGGATGAATCCTGGAGGTCTTGCCAGGGGATTCTGTTTGGGGGGCACCGGACTGGATTTTCTGGCAGGGATGAAGCCAGGCGGAGGAGTCAACAGATTCTGCTTAGGGGCAGGGATGAACCCAGCAGGCGGGGCCAAAGGGTCCGGTTTGGGAGCAGGGATGAACCCAGCTGGAGGGGTGAGGGGGTTAGACTTTGACAGAAGAGGGTTTGGCGATGTAGTGGTGGGCACGGTCTCCTCTGTTTTTTCCACAGCAGGTTTTTCCTCCTCTTCCTCGACCTTTTCTTTCTCCTCTTCCTGCTTCACCTCTTCTTTCATGTCCTCCTTGCGGTCTTGAGTTCGGGTGCGAGGCCGGTGTTCCTTGGTTCGACTTCTGCCCATCAGGCTCGTCAGGCCCATGGAGATATCATCCTCCTTTGTAGTTTTAGTGGTTTTGAGCACAGAGTCTGCAGCAGAGGCAGCCTTAGCGGCCTCAGAAACAGCCGGCTGGTTCTGTTGCTCCATCCCAGAAGGAATCACACGTCTCACAACTCTCCTCACCACCCTCACCACCTTTTTACCGCCAAAACTCTGGTCCTCCGTTGATGCGTCCAGATCCCCCATGTCTGCGTTACTACTGGGCTCTTGAGCTGTTGATGCAGTCGACAGTGGACCACTTCTAGTGTCTAGCCCAGGTTTAGTGACAGCCTGAGGCTGACTACTATCTACATCAGACTGGATACAAACAGAGCAAGGCAGACAACAGAACAGATTATTCCCAGGGCTGACGCAGATAAACTGTCAAAGATTTCAACACCAGGTTCTTGCCTCAGAAAGTCTGTCTAAAGGATTATTCAAACATGCATTTATATCAGCGAGTGTATTTCCATTTCTGTATCTTAAAACCCTCACTCGAGCTGGTGTATGCAACCACTCATGTTAGTGTACACAATCAGGCCACTTGATCCAACATTTTCATTCAGCTCTAACTTTAGAGCTTCTTGGCAAACTGCCGAATATGTATTCAACACATCAGACCTCAAGGATGCACACAATGCATTCAGGTGAGAAACACTGCCTGTAAACATGATTTTTGTTAATGATGCACAATAATATTGGCACGGCAACAGTATCTGCCGATAAAGGCTTGAAATATGAAATGAACATTTCTGCAAATATTTAACTGTCCATCTTTAGAGCTGTCACCCAGATCACAATGACGAAGAACAAAGAGAAACAGTCATAAAAAAAAAAAACCTGTGAACAGCAGTTTTCTTATTTTTCCCAGTCAATGTGTACATTGTATTTTATGTCTGCATCTAACAGTGGGCCATCATGATAACAGTGGGCATAATAATATGCACACATTCAGACCAAAGCTTTTCTCTGCAGTTAAATAGTAATCAGCCAAAATCAGATGGAAAACTTAGGCATAGCAGAAAGCTCCAGAGAGCACTTTTCAAAATGAAAGTAAAGGATCTAAATTGTAAAAATCTTTAAAATATTGATACTTCAGGTTGATCATAAATTTGTTGTTGTTTTGATATGAATCTATGAATTTTGATAGAATTGATCATTGGCAAATGAGCTGTTAAGGACAAATGGACACTGTGTTTCAAACAGTGGACCAAGGGATGCTCAGTGTTGACAGTAAAAACACTAAATGAACAGAAAATGTCCCTTAAAAGTATATTTTTCCCTGGCCGGCAGTGCTAATCATCCATCTAGGTTGTTGGCCTGAGTTGCAGAGTTTTGGAGATATCGACCGTACAGATGAAAACCCGAAAAGCAATGTCTCTTTCCCGAAATCATGACCCAGTTACTCAAGACAATCCACAGGCCTTGCTCTGAGCATGATTTCTGGAAAGAGACACAGATGTTGAGTTTTTGGAATGTATTTTCTGGCGCTTTGTGCACCACAAGTCAAGTGCCATTTAGTCCTATTATATTCAAGAGAAGGCTGACTTCTTTACAGCCAATATCTACAAAACTCTTCAACTGACACCAAATGATTTAGATGAATACAGGCTGAAGGCCAGAGGAAAAATATTTATTTTTGATTTAGAGGTGAACTGCCCCTTTAATGTTTCTCAAAACAGTAGTTGTCCTGGCTGTAATGAACATCACAACCAAAATTCAATACATCGCTCGCTAACTCGCTAGGACCATGCTAAATTAAACATCGTGGTCATGATTAGTAGTCATTTTTTTCTCTTATGTTGCATCACAGCACACAAATTTGTTTCAAACATGTGAATTAGTGCCCAACAGCATGCAGGTGAAAAAGCACTTACATCTGGCTTGTTCTCAACTTTAACCTACACAAAAGGAAGCAACACAAAAAAGATCAAACCACACATTCAGACCGAAGCTGTTCTCTATCAACATAAAGCAACATTTTAAAGAAAAACTACAACAACAAACAGCAGCATACGAACATGAAGAGAAAGGCTGAGAAACAACACAGAAAAGCGAAACTTCCCTTTTGCTCCCAGAATGAAAAGCGTGATTTGTACGCCATGGTGACAGGCCACAAGTCATGGAACAAGATGGACGACGTGGAGAACAAATGTATGGAATGATGAGACAAAAAAAAAAGAAAAAAAGGCACAGATGCGGAGAGGAGGATGTACTGTGCAGAAACGGAGAGCGATGCAGAATGGGAATTTAAGGGTGAGCTGTGGGATACTGGGAACTTGTTTTCTGCACACAACAGGTCATACACCAACAGGGCAGTGGGACCATGCAGCACTGAGGACAGAACACATGAACAACATAATGATATTATGATTACTTTCTTCACACTACAATAAACAACCGGAAAACATGAACACAAACACACCACAAACTACGACTAAAAGTCTGTAGGGCTAGACAATATATCAATATTACATCAATATTTTGATATGAGACTAGATGTCGTCTTTGATTTTGGATGTTGTCTGTCCCTGGTTTTAAATTCTGCATTACAGTGAAGTGATGTGATTACCTGAACTCACCAGACTGGTCTTGCCCACTTAGTCATTAACCCCACATTACTGATGATTATCTATCAAAAATTTCAATGAGTTAAAGGAGCAACATGTAACAACTGTGTGCCAAAAAATGAGCACTGCAGTCCAAATAGCAATTTGGAGCCATAGACAGTTAAAAAGTTAAAACCCCATTAAATTTAAGATTTATGACTTACTACCATTTATAACTGTCAAAAGGGATCCTTATATAGTGTCAGCATCACAATATACCACTTTAAATGACCAGCAGTGATGATTTCTCACAAACTCACGAACAGACACTGATTCATTCAGCAAACATTTGGCATGAAATGGATAAAACAAAAGCAGAAATGTCAAAGGAGGACACCGCAGCTGTAGTGGTGTTGTCAAAGTAGCAAGTATTTCACCTTTAAAGGGTTTCCTTAATTTCTAATGACATATAATGGTGATTTTATGATTTATTACACTGAATATATTACAGATTTCTCCTTTAATATTTTGTGAAAGCACCAATAGTCATCTCTACAATATTGTCACAACACACTTATGTTATTTCAGAGAAAATGTGTGTATTGAGATATACTGTATATTGTATATTATGGAATAACCTAAAGACAGAGATATTATTTATGAGCCATATCACCCAGCCCTATTATATGGGCCTCACTCTCAATCAATTACCATAACTATGAGTGGAGAACTAGCCTTTACCACAGTCAGCACACTAATGATTATATACAATGTTGGTCATTTGTTAAACTTGTAATGGAGACACAAAATCAATCAAGAAACATATGACTATTCCACACAACAGAAATAACAACAGCAAAAACCATTAAAGCCAGCAATATTAATGGCCGAGTGACAAAGGAATCCAACATACTTGTGATTTTCACACTTGCACATCACAGCGTTTAATGACCAGGCAATGACATGCAACTTGTTAAAATTTGTAGAATGCCTTTCACAACTTCTCATTATCAGTTTCAACTAAAAAATGGCCTTTTTCCTCATTGAGAAGACAGCGAAAACATGTTTCACCATCTCTGGCCCTGCTTTCATCAGAGTCCACTCCTATAAATAGTTTCAGCAGGAAAGGAGGCCATTCTGAGACGCCATCCGAGCCCAAATGGAACTGCTAAGCAGAGCATGTACACCCTGAGCAGATCACACTTGCTCGCCACACACACAGTCCACCAGAGGCCCAAGCCCATTACCTTCTCTCTAGGCCTGGTTAACCTTCCAATCTTCGCTTTGCCACTGGAGCAGCGCGGTCAGGGCCGAGGCAGGGTAGGACCCGGGTCTGCAAAGAGCACACGCTCACTAGTCCTGAGTGAGTGGGAGGGCAACCTCCAGGGCGGGGTCACAACCAGCACAGCACAGTCAAGCTGTGGTCTGGGAAGTAGGGAGGGGGGGTAATGTGAGAGGAGCTGGGCAGGGAGATAGAAGAGGGACAGCTGCTGGGATACAGACGGGGCTATAAATAGAAGTTGCAGAACCACTTCAATTAACACAGACGCTTTTCCCTGTCACTCCTGCTGACAGGGAATCAATGAGGTAGTCTCCCTCATCAGGTGGCATACAAACTTCTACTGGTACCACTTTACAATAAGACCACTTTATAAATGCTTTATGTATGGTCTATAATCGAGTTATTAAATAATGATTATAAACAAGTTATTACACAATTTTCATTTATCATTGATGCCTCGCTATTTGGCAAGATCCAGTTACTGCTTACAACTAATTAATTTTACTAATGAGTTTCTACCATTTATAACTGCAAAAAGGGAGCTTTAGTGTCAAAGGTGCAATAAGTAACAACTGCATCCAAAAATGAGTACAGCAGTCCAAACAGCAGTATATTTCAAAGGTTGAAATCCTATTCAATATACATTCTTGAAGCGATTAGTTTCCCCCACCCCCTCCTTCCCAGACTCAAGGAAGCTCAGGATGGCTGCAGGAAAGCTGCAAGGGTGCAAGACAAGGGCAGCGTCGCAATTTTGGCAATAACAATCAAAGGTTGGTCCTGCACTTTAAGATGATCTGATGTTTATAACTGTCAGTTGTCTGCCAATGTTAAGCTAAATCTGTTATCCTGAAAACAAAAGCCCACTGCTCTGAAAATACACACTCTGGAATTAAAGTTCAGACTCCATTAACATATTGCTCAGATTAACTATTATAACCATCTACTCTACTACTTAAAAGATTATTAATGATTTGTTATGACTCATAAACAGATACTAATTTATTCAGGAGACATTCTGCGTTAATTTGAACTCTAATTAACATGAAATGGCCAAACAAAAACACACGTTACGGACCAGAATAGAAATGTCAAAGGAGGACACCACGGCTGTGGCGCTGATGTCAGATAAGCAAGTATTAAAACTTGGCATGGTTCCTTGATCTCTGATGACATATCACGGTCATTTTATGATTTATTACAGTATATTTAAGATTTCTCCTTAAAGTCTAAATTCCACAGTGTACCATTTTAACATTATTATTAACATTATTGATTGATTTATTGATGACTTATAACATCTTTACAACCTTATTAAAAACAATTATAAACCATTTACTGACTGATATTATCTGCCCAATATTGGCCTATCAAAGCTGTATCAGTCTTTGTCAGCATCTGTCTGATGCGCCAGTGCCAGAAATAATGTGGCACATAGACTGTACCAGTCTCTTTTACAGGCAGCATTTAATGTCTGTTTGTTCATAGTTACTTAGGATTATTAAAATTTTCCTTTATTTGTGTTTTTTTCTTATAATTATTAAAATTACCTGTGTAAAGTTTACTGTTTCAGTGCCCTGATGTCATTGTGGACAATAACATTTATTGTTAAACATTTTTTCAAACACATTTTTTTTACAATGATCCCTCAAAAGAGGTTAACACTTGTGACAAAGATATGTCATGGAGGCAGGATATTACAGTTTATGTTTCTAGATACCGTATATTACATTCTGTATACGGAATATTGGCCAATACACTGATATCAAGATTTTAAACTCTTATTTTACTCCTGAACATTGGTATCATCATGGGCCCCTAAAATCCCTTATCTGTCAGGCCTACCACTTATAAATAATTTGAAAGTGTAGACTTGTTGTAAAGTGGTACCCAAAGATCTGTAGCAACAATTCCCACTCCAGATAGACTCAAAATTGAGAGACTGAATGCATGAAGATGAATTTCAACTGTGTACCAATGTGAAGAATAAACACCATAATCTGCATATAAAACCTGCTCATTCACAGTAACGTGAGCCCTGGTAAAGAGAAACCTTTCTTTCTATGCAGGTACAGTAAAGCACAGACCTATTATGACAACATTATTTACTATTTGTAGAAGACAAGTTCCTCACCATGCCTTTTACACCACAAGAGGGAGCTATAAACTAATGTATGAATTTCTCTTATTCACAGAGGCTTCTGCTTGGGCACACTACTGACCTAAATTTGATACGTTGTATTGTTCAGTGACAATCCTTAAAAGAAAATGTATCACCAAGCCCAGACATTTAAAAATGGTACACAGACCAGTCAGATTCTCTCCCAATCAAAACAAAATGTTTCAAAACATGACTTAAAGTAAAAGCTTTGTCAACACTTCATTACTGTAAAACCAGCTGGGTGAAACACGTGTTGAGTTGCCTGGAGGTCAGCATTCAGCTCATCGGTGCCTTGGAGAGGAGCCACAAAACAAAAACACGGAAATATAGCAACAGGCTTGGCCGGGCAGGGACAAGCTAATCTAACCCTGGCACGCTCCTTTCCTTTTCATAAACTTATTAACAGTTTCATTTATCAAATAACCGCTGCTTGACTACAAAGTATAAAACGAACAGAAAATCAGAAGCAAAAGCATCTGTGACAACAGCTTGTTTTGTTTGTTTCTATTTTAATTCTAACGTGCAAAAATTGAGCCTTCCTGAAAAAACAAAAACAAAACTATAATCTGCTATACGCTCTTTCTTCCTTGTAGTGAAATCAGAAGTTCACATACAAGCACTGAGCAAGATCCAGTCAGACACACAGCCTAGCTGGTCTATCTAGCACAGTTTGTTAATCCCCAGCGTCAGTTACTGGGACACAGCATCGTGTCGGCTGTTTGTCCACACATGGCTAGAGCACAGCAAAGATTAAGGACTATACACCATAAACACTGCTGATTCTGTCCCAGTTAAATCCTTTTCCACTCTGAAATCTCTTCAGATCACACCACATTCCTTTAATAAAAATTTTGTACATGATATACTGTAGCTGTATCATCATATATCTGCTTTTTTTTTTATTGAAACCTTCATGAATGAATGATGCCTTTTTTTGCCCTGAGGGGGAATTCATTATGCACAAAGAGCATGGGAGGACATCAACAACCATACATGACACAGACTTAATATAGCATAGGCATCATGAAAGTATCATTAAAATATCATTTGGGAAATCAATAAAGGGCATCAAGTGCAAGTTCAAGAAAGTGCCAAATCTCCCATGAGCATGTGAGCCGCAGAGCATCGACTCTAACCAACTTCTTATTAATCTGGGTTGTAGTTCAGTATAATGTTAAATGAAGTAAGATGACCATTTCAGATTAAAATCTCCATCCTGTGTGTTCTGATTAAAAAGACATTTGACTAGCGTCTGTCACTGTGAGACAGAAATCAATAGGACTGTACAGTCTGTAGTCCTCTGAAAAGTCCAGGATGTGACCCAGATTTTACTCAGTAATAGTAAATAGGCCTGAAAATCTGAACTTCTCTCTGAAAGTGGGACACATGGGCATGATTTAGAAGCTTCACCTGTGATCTCATGCTCAAGGTGGAGCAGAGATTGAAAATGGTCTCATGTAGCAGCCACATTCCGGACAATGTCCAAATTTAACAGGCAAAAAATACACACAGACATCAGGAATGATGCAGGGAGCTTGACTGATTTTCTGTTGTTAAAGAGAACTAAACACAGTTATAATAGCACGCATTCACAATCTCAGTAAAGCCAGAATATGTGTATACATTGTATCTGCCACATAATTCAAGAGGACAATAGAAAGTATCACCTGTGTGAGGTGAGAGAGATTGAAAATGAAATGAACTTTTTGTTTGTGTTTGTGTCTGGTTTGACACTGTCTGACATGTATGGAGGTGTAAATTATTTTTCTTTTCTTATGTTATTGCTCGTGTTTGCTATGTTTGTAGTGTCTTGAAAGACCATGCATCCTCTGGTGCATGACACTTAATTACCTTACCTCGCTCCTGTTTATGGCTGACAAGATGAGAGTGTGTCTGACAAGTGTCTATGTCCCATTAACTGACACAGAGTCATGATATCAGCCACACAGCCAAAAATGTCAAGCGTGTTCTGCCTTAATTTGTCAAAGAGCTGTCAAAATAGTGCCAGTCACTACATTATACATCTGAAACTTGTGTCACTGTATGTGCCACGGCTAAAATACTACTGAATTATGAATACATGTAAAGAATGGAGAGATGGGGAAATGACATCTTAAGTATAGCTTCTATCATGAACCAAACGGCTTTATCCCTGAAAGCTCCACCTCTTTCTAATCCACGCCTGCGCTAATACTGCTTCTGCAGCATCACCCCACTGTAAAGGGATGACGTGATTTAAATGGGCAGCCTGGGGAGCAGATTACACCATTTGCTAATTTCCTAATGATAAACTGTGTCTGGACAGCAGAAATACAGGAAATGCGCGGGGTGAAAGATAAGTGATGCCGGGATGATATCATAGCCATGGGCCATTCTGACACTTTTTTATTAAATATAAACAGGTCAAATTAGCTCCTGAAAGGTATGATCTGGGATATTATTGAAATATCACCTGAATCTGCTTGTTTCTATTTGTTGTTATGCTACAATATTTAAACTATGTTTTTAAGGGGATAGTTAAGACAGTTTGAAGTGGGGTTGTTTGAGGTATCTATAATTCAAAGTATCCCTTTAAAAGAAATGCAGCCAGCTTTGGCAAATGACTATTTATAAACTACTAAATGACAGCATCCATCCCCGAGCACGTAGTTTCAAAGGAGGTGGTCAAGATGTAAAGTCATTGTAAAAATATAATTATCATGTGCTAACTATTAAACAGTAAAAAGAAAAAATATGAAGTCAGCTCTGCCAAACAGACTCAGGTGTGCATTAAAAGTAAAGTGTCATGTGGTGTTCATGAATACATCAACCAGTTTAAGGGACGTCCTTTTGGCACTGATGACTTATTGAGAGTTCTCTGAGAAAATTGGCATCTCAGCTTGTTCATAATGCCTCCCTGAGCTGACCTGATCTGAATTTACTTCTCTCAACCAGCTGGAAAATAGGAAATTTGTCTTACAGTACCCCTCCTTTCAGAAGCAGGCTCACTCACACCAAACACCTGCTCATCTGGAGTACAGCAGGATATCATTATACAACCTGAACAGAGGTATGGTACAAGCACTCTTTTCGACACACAAGATTAGTCAGTCCTCCTTCCGATCCCACCTTGTTGTGGCTGTTTTGAGCTTTTTTTTCTGCTGTGTCATCTCAGCAATGAGATGACCACTGGATTGTCTGTGATGAAAAGTTTACAGTAAATCAGAAAAGAAGCTAAAAGCAGAAGGGACAAAACAGAAGTTCTATTGTGGACAGTGGCTACCACCCAATGGACAAAAGGTTCATGTGCTCAGCTGTCCATACTTGGCCCAGCCATGAAATAATTTCATTTAGGCCCAGAATAAATGTAGGGGCATATTTAAAGTTGTTTCTTTCTCGTGAGAAGCAATCTGCAGTACTACTGACCCACTAAATAGCAAACAAGCAATTGTTGTGAGATTATATTCTTTTAGTGCCAAAGACAATTACACTTGGGGAAGAGATTCCAGCTGGACAGTCTCTCGTGTAATTGGTGAGGGGCATATTGTGCGGTCCTGGCACTGTAATCAGAAACCATTTAATGATGACACAGGATGAGACAGCAGACAGAACACACAGGGGGAACAGGTGTTCAACTGATACCAAACCTGAACGGTTAGTTTTTGGTCAATAATAGGCTCCTTGTTGCATTCGGACTGCAGTACTGCTGGTAAACAGATCACCGCCGGTTGCCTGGTAACCGTACAGTGATGACAAGACCCCAGGAAGTCACTGCGCCCACCCCAGTTCATCACATAGATCCACCAAAAACCACAAAGAGATAACAAAACACAGATTAGAATTAGGGTGGTATTGATTTTTTCATACCAATTTTACGACAGCCAATCAC
>JAJHUR010089601.1:0-25154 GCA_027495735.1 Lutjanus campechanus
CGAATGTGTCAGTGTGGGATCAGTGTCTGCATATTTTGCATACTATTTTGTGAAGGTTAGAGATGTGTGTGTGTGTGTGGATGGAAGCACTGACAATGGTTGTCTTTCAGGTCAACAAACAGTGGCGGCGTGTGTGTGTGTGTGTGTGAATGTGCCCGTCTGTCCAGTGTTGACTGAAGCAGCAAAGTGTACATTTGGCTGTCTGTTTGGCTCTTTCACTATCTACTAGCCATTAATTTATCCATGCAGGCGCACACAGAGGCATCATAGTGCCTCTTTATGTTAAATGGCCGGTTTTATGGCGGCAGGGATGCGTGCGGCTGTCTGCTGTTCAAGAACTATGTACATGTTTGTGTGTGATATTTGTAATATGAAGCGGATGTGAACAAAGCAGAAATTAACGTGACTGTGACTGTTGTGATGCTGATGTGAACCTGGAGCAATAAAAAGGTGCAACAGAAATCACTGCAAACAGCTACACTCTTAGAAATAAAGGTGCTAATTAGAACCATAGTGGATTCTTTGGCTTGTCCCCATCGGAGAATCCTTTCTGGCTCTGGATAGCACCTGTAATTAAAGTTCCACTTGGTATCCCTTTAGAGAGTTCTACCTGGAATCCAACATAAACATATAACTAGAACCATCTGTGTAAGGTTTCACTCAGGACCCCTAAAGGGAACCCTTGTATGATATCATGGTTCCAACCAGAACATTCTCTGGGAGTTCTATCTTTCTCTACGAGAAAACAAAAACCCACCCAGGGAGTTCTACCAACAACCTTTTTTGTTCCAAGGGTTCTATCTAGAACACGCTCAGAGGGCTCCACTGAGAGACATTTTATATTACAAGGATTTTATCTCAAACCCACCAAGGGAGTTCTACTAGGAACCGTTTTATACCCCAGTGGTTTTATCTAGAACCAACCAAGGAGGTTCTAACCGGAACCCTTTTTATTCCAGATTTTATCTTGAATGAGGATTCTGCACTTAACTTTTTTATATTCCAAGGAAATTATCTTGAACCCTCCAAGGGGGTCGTACTGGGAACATTCTAATATTCCAAGGGTTTTATCTGAGACCCACACAGGGGGTTCTACCAAGACCTGTTTTTGTTCCAGGGGTTTTATCTAGACCACATGGTCAAGGGAACAGAGAACGTGTGTATATTCCAAGATTTTATCTTAATTGGAACTCTTAGTCTGACAAAGAACCCTTGATAATCCCTTTCTCATAAAGAGAGAAGCAGATGGCTCTGCATAGAACTTCAGCCTTTCAGGAAGAACCCTTTTGGAACCCTCGTTTCTAAGAGTGTAGTTAACCTGTCTGTTAACGTTTTGCATCAACACATTGTGCGTAATGCAATTCTTTTGTTCATGCTCATTGCCACATGTACTATCATTACTGCTATTGGCAGTAAAACTGCCGATACAAAGCCGGTGGTGGACGTTAACTACACCAGACTCTGCATTTGTGACTTTCATTGTCCTGTAAAATGCGAAAGACAACACAGCCCTGCTTTTATAATAGCACCTCTACTTGTTCTTAATCAACTGATCATAAACTATCGGTTCTAATCTGCCACACGCTGTATTTACAAACATCTTTATGCATTCAATTTGAATCATGCTGTTCCCTATTATCAAGTCAAATAAAGTCAAATTTATTTATCAACTGCTTTTAACAAAATAGGGTCATCACAAAGTGTTTTATGGAGCAACAAAGGACATAATTACAGACAAAAAGAAGAATGCACTGCAAACATTTCAATATTGGCGAGTGCGTGTCTGTGTGCGTGTATTTGTGGCGACAAAGTCCCTGTGTGGGCAACCCCCTGATGGGTGTATTTGTTTTTGTCGCAGTGTGTACGGAAGGAAGGGAGGTAATGGCAAATTGTGTCCCCTATCCCCCCCTTCCTCTTTTTTTTCTCCTCCCTCCCTTCTCTCTCTCATCCAAATCAAATTTTTAATGGGCTTCATTGGTGCCACCGTGGAATAAGTGTTGCCAAAGCACTTAAGGGGCTTAAGTCAGCGGCGTGCTGAAAATATTAAGCACTCAAACAGCCTTACAAGGATCCCTGCCTGCTTAAGTATGCCGAGGAGGTCGTGCCAGCATTTAATACCAATGGTATTAAAGCGCTTCGACAAGGGAGAGGAACAGAAATATAGATATATACAGTATGTAACACGACTGGGAATAGATGGAGAGATGGAGGCTGGTGGGAAGAATGAGAGGAGGCGGTGGAGGCATAAGGTGGGAGACAAGGGATGGAGGGACTGAGAGGGGGGCAAGAGTAGTATAGAGGTGAGGAAGCGGGTGCAGTTAAAGGACACAAGAGAGAACAGGAAAGTGAAAGGGAGAGGTGAGACAGTCAGAGAGAGGTAAAAAAAAAGGACTGGAAAAAAGAGGAAATAAAAAAAAAAAAACAACAACAAACAGTGTAGAGGAGGGAAGATGCAAGCGAATCGGGCCAAGGTGTGGGAGGTAAGGGTTGATGGGATAGCTGTGAACCAGCAGCAGAGGGCTAATGCAGAGATTCTATCGGGAGGCTTATCCGAGATTAAATTTCTCTTTGTCCTTAAGGCGCTTCTTGGGTAAGCGGAAGTGTCGAATTTATTTCTTATGTCTCCCTTGAGGTTGTGCAGGCGAGTGGGTTGGGAGGATGCATGTGTGCGTGTGTGTGTGTGTGTGTGTATGTGTGTTGCGAGGGGTACATGTATATGTGTCTGTGTAGGCGTGTTCTTGAGGGTTTATTAGCTGGCAAAGTGTGAAGGAGGGCATGTGTTCCTGAAAGGTAAAGATAAATCAAAATGAACATCTCCCCAAGGGTGTTTCAGCATAAGTGAACCACCAAGTAATAGTGTGGTTACATTAATCTAGCATGTGAACTCATACATATAGATATTCATGAATATAGATTGTGTATAATCTGAATGCAATTCAAAAAGCATTTTCAAGTTTTCTTCTCTTTTTTTTTTCCGTGAAGTTTGTTTTATGGAGCTGCCACAAAGTCCCAGACTGCTCGAAAGTTTAATCACTCACAGGAAAGTATTATCTGAACTGTCCTTATTGAGTAATCTCCTCCGGGATTCTCTCCAGTGTAAACAAAATACACAATATAATGCAACTAATGTTTGAGATACTGCAAACCAATGTGACTGGCTCCCTATACACTATCTTTTACAAGGAGAAAATGAGAAATGCCAAATTACAGGCCATTTTTCAGTGACATTTTATTTGCGGGGGGCATGCATAAGACTGTCATTACACTGCCATAACCTTGTCAGGACACCTTTTCGACTTGTGATTAAGATGTCATTAAGTTTCATTACCCTGTCAGATACTTTTGTAACAGTGTCATGAATAATGGAACCCTTTGGACTTGTCATAAAGATATCATTGAATGTTATAAGGCCAGTTTGACTGTTTTGATTCAGCCTACAGTTACCCAGTGGAGCATAGCAATTAGCTAGTTCACTTGTTGCTTATTGTATTAGGCAAACTGCTGTCTGCTGATATCTGTAGGTGCCATTAGCTAGTTAGCTGGGTTAGCTGTGGAGCTAGCTGCCTAATTAGCTGACTCAACCCTGGGGTGCCAAGAGCCACAATCTGGCAAGAAACCCGCCAAGGTGCTATGCTCCCAGTCAAACTTGCCACTAAAACAGTTTCTTTAAGTTTGATAATGTCAAGTTGTCATAAAAAACACACTGACAGTTTATGATGCCTTGGTTAATGTCAAGTTGTCATAACAAAGACATTTCTGTGCTGGTTGATGTCAAGCTGTCATAACAAAGACATTATTGGCTTGATTAATGTCAAGTTGTCATAATAAAGTCATCTAAAACAATGTCAACTTTGTATTAAAAACATAATTGAATAAATGACAGGTCTTATGCACACCCCTTTAAATAAAGTGTTTGTGTTCTATAAAAACAAGTGTTTTGTACCCGGTCTGAGTACACACACCAGGTTCTGCACAGCCCCTCTGCTCTCCTTCTCCTCCATGTTTCTGATTTCTTGTTTGTCTGGCTGACTTGGTGTTAATAGCTAGCCTAAAGCCATGCACTAGCTAATCCAACTGGGTTTGCTCTGAACTCTCTAATTAGAAAAGTCACAGCTCCTCGATCTATGGACACTATCAGTGACTGCATTTTCTGGAGGCACGGCTCAGGCTACTTCCTGCTCACCTCGCGCTTCTGAGCAAAGGGATCAATACAGCCCCGATCATTTGGGTACATTTCGAGTGACACCACCCGTCTTTCTTCACACAACTCAGGATTACAAAGTTTTGATTTTCTTTATTTCTTGCAGACTGTTGACAGCGGAGCCTGGTAAATAAATAAAAGTCGATATGGCTCACATCATGACAGGCTAACAGGAATACAAAACAGATATTAGGATTCGAATCACCGCCTGTCTGAAATTACATAGTTTGGATGTGAGTGCATGAGCAGGCGGTGTGTTTTTTCATATTCCTCACTTTGTCTCACCTTTCACTGTGTATCAAGAGTACACCAGGAGATTAAACTCACTTGCTGGCAGACAAGAGACTTGGCACTGTCTTTTCACTGGTTTTACAGGGTGAAAGGAAAGACATAAAGGCCCTGTGGTAGCCATTGTAGAAATCCTATTATTAGTCTCATCCCATTATGCATTTACCATGCATCAACCGTGCATTAACGGGGACAATTTTAGCGTATTCTCTTCGAGCCTGGCAAAGAACTGAGCATGCATTTTTGAACAAAACACTCTCAAGTGACAGCCTGCAAGGACTGAAGACGGAGAATACTATTGATGGCTGGTGCTACTGTAGTTGAATAAGCCAGTTGAAGTTTACTACTTCAGTGAAAATGCTCTCTCTTTGTTTAATTCACTGTGTTGAACCGACTCAGTCAGATAGAGCACTTATTTAACAAACACAGGACTCTGAACCTTTCTCACATACACATACTTTCATCCTGAAGACTACCACAGATATTTCTATCTTGGGGCAATGGATGAATGTGAGCCAGTTTTGCAATTTGTCTATACAACAAATCTTGGGGAATCTTTCTCTTTATTGCGCGGTGCGAACAGTTTTTGGACTCTCAGGTCAAACACACTAAAAAGAGACTCCACCGAAAATTGCTTACACAAAGAGATGTCTGGAGACTTAACAGTTTGATACAAATAAGCTTGTCTCTATGCAAACATATCAGATTTACATTCTTAGAGTATATTCTAGTAATGCAGTGAGACTGACACTCACAAATATGGGAGGCTATATCCAGACTTTGAGGCTATTGAGCAAATCTGAAAACTCTTCAAAGCAAAAGCAAAATGTTCACACTGAATGTATCTGCGAACGGATAAGTTTAGGCAAACCGAAGCTCTTGGTTGAGGTAAGTGTAAGATCTCAATGCCTTCAAATACAGTATGGCAGCCTGGTCAGGGCCCCTATGCTTCAAACTATGATGCTGTACATGAAAACCAACAGTCAATTCTGATTTGTTGTTAATCTACGTAAGAAACCTAAGTAACATAACATAAGCAAGTTAATTTATATATGTGAACTTAAAAATCATAATCCTTAACTAACCTTCATGAAGCGTTTTAACAACTAGACAGCACACAAACTCTCATCTGGCACCAAAATCCTGTTCTTTGTGCACAATTCAGTTACTAATCGCTTCCCCGTGACTTCTGTGCTACATAATAAAGTCAAACTTCCTTGACTGGAAAAAACTTATAATAACGTAATCCCAGCAGCAATTACTTTCTCTACAAGTCATAATTGGCAAAGAAAATTAGTATATGTATTTTGAGAGGGAAATGGTTGCACTGTGAACGACTGTGGAGGTCTAGACGGGGTGCATGGAACGCCAGGACGAGTGAATAACGTCTGAAACTGGAAAGATACAGCAGGACTGAAGGTAGCTACAGGTTTTCTCATTTGCTCAGATAAAGAGAACTGAAGATACACGATGTTAAAGTATATAGACCAACAAGACTGGGTGCTTTTCAATGCATGCATGACATTTAAAAGGTGCTCCTGGCCCTTCATACATGCATTAATAAAAAGATACACAGTTTAAGTGTGAGAAGCCATTACAGGCATGTTTTATGCATAACCATGCAAAGCCCCCCCCCCATTGGGATGCAACAGAACGCTAAGCTCAGTCATCCCTTATTCAGTAAGATAAATGCAAACAGTGTTACCTGCCAAGTTGAGAACGTACTGTCGGAGCTTCCTAACGAGTGCTTCTGTGTGTGCTGTGAGCCACATGCTACACAGCTACCTGCTGGGAGTAACACTCATTATCCATGTGGCATCATACCTCCCAGTGACAGGCTGCGACTCTCCGCTCACTGTTTCCTCTGCTGCAGTGCATGTGTCAGTCTCTCCTCTTTGTGTTCCCCCGTGCGTGTGCAAACATTTGTGAGCTACACGTGTCACATTTTCCTTTGTTCCCTGATGTGCGCGCGCGTGTTACAGATAGGTGTTCACTGTGCCCATATGTGCATGCACACAGTTCACAGTTTTGCTCTTTGCTAGGTATATGCGTTTGATGTGTTCTTGATGTGCACATCAACCTACCAAGGCTGCAGCCTATGATCATTTTTGTTGGCTGTGGAGGAGGATGGTTTGTATAGATCTTAACAGTGAGGTTCTGGACGTGACAATCCCGTTTGTAATCTGAATAGAGGATTTAGATTATTAGTCATAATGTTGTAACCATCCAAGGTGGACTGACCACGAGCTATGAGACTGTGAAACAACGCTTTGTGTTCCCGTAGAAGCTACAGGTCTGTCTGATATCAACCTTGTTTTAAGAAAAACATGTTTTATTTGCAATGTCATAGAGTAGTATACTCTAATAAACAGGGGTTCCAAAAGGATGCTCCCTTAAGAGATGAGGTTCTACCCAGAACCTTTTGCTTCTGAAGAACTCTATCTATGAAGAAAGGGTTCCTCAAGGGATCTTTGCAAGATTAAGTGTTCCATTAATATCCCTTTTCATCCAAAGAACCCTTTTTAAAAGAAAGAGTTCTTCAAGGATTGTTGAAATACTTAAACAACTCTTTAGTCAAGGGTTCTTTGTGCCATAATGTAAAGGGGTTCTTGGTAAAATCCCCTGGCTTGGTCCTAAATAAAACCCTATAACCCTATTAAACCCTAATATACAAGTGTTCTCAGAAGAAAAGCAGAAAAGTTCTGGATAGAACCCCCAGAAAGGGTATTATCCAGGATAGCACCATATAAGGGTTTTCTGTAAAACCTTTCATAGGGGGTTCTGGGTGGAAACTTGCATTGATGGTTTTAGGTATAACACTTTATGTTGTTCTCGTAAGACCTCCCTGAAAGGGTTCAAAGTGGAACCTTTATAAGAACCCTTTATGGTTCTAGTTAGCACCTTTATTTAGACTTTACTACACTACTCACAATCCTGAAGTGTAACAGTGACATCTTTGATTGGTGTAGCTCTTTGTTACCATGGAAATGTTTACCGCAAGCTGGCTAGTTAGGTAGCTAACATTAGCTAACATGAGTTGAACTAATCCTGTCATTATGCCGCAGTGAATAGAAATGCAAAGTCCTGCCCCTACCGGTTTTTGTAGATATAAACAGCTTATTTTAAGGGATAAAAAACACAACAATTCTTATTTTCAAGTGATTATACACTACACACAAACACTGACTATTTCTGCCATGTTCTGCCAATAAACACCCATAAATCTTGCACACTGGACCTTTAAGATGGACTTTAATAAATCCAAACCCATCATTTACCAAAAACGTACACTTGCAAGCTTTTCGTGACATGCACACCTCATCACAGAGTCAGACAGGCATGAATGAACTAACTAAACACACTCTCTATTTCTCTCCATAACGCAGTGAATAATTGAGCTGACGTACCTACAGTGTATTAACATAGTGTAGCTTTAATATGCAGAGAGAGAAATAGAAAGAAGGACAGAGAGGGAGAGGAAGCACGTGACGCAGAAAGACTGCGAGAGAGACAGGGGGTAGAAAGGAGATGAAAAACATGAAGGGAGAGTGGAATGGGAACAGATGAGAGGGGAAAGAATGGGAGGAAGAAAGTGGGAGAGATAGAAGTGGGAGAGTGATAGGGAAGCAGTGGAGCAAATCAAAGTAAAATTAAGTGCATTTACATATTTAGATGAGCGCTTCTAGTCAGCCTGTCTAATTATTTCATCTCCATTTTTCATTTGCACGCTGTTCAATCCAAAAGCACCAGGCCGTGAGGAAAGTTTCTCCCTCTCTCTCCCTCCTCACCATTACTTTATCACATTCACACTTGTCCCTCTCTGACTCTCTACCCCAGCAGCCGCCTTTCGTTATCCGGGTCATTACCATACACTTTTTGTCCGTTCGCACTTGTTCTCCCTATCTCTCTTACGCCCCCTGCTCCGGCTGTCTCTCGCCATGTTTTATGCATACGACGAGGAGGATACTGCCCCACATGTGTCCAGAAATGTGTGTGTGTGAGTGTGCAAAGGTTCACTGCTAATGCCCTTTCTACCACCATGTTTTATGCATTGTGTTTTCCTGGCGGAGACAACTACACTCTTAGAAATAAGCGTTTCAAAAGGGTTCTTTCTGAAGGGCAGAAGGCTCTACCCAGAACCACTGGCTTCTGAGGAACCTTTTTTTTTTTTTTGAAGATGGTGTTTGTCAAGGGGTCTTTGTAAGGTTAAGGATTCCATTAAGAACACTTTTTATCCAAAGAACTCTTTTAGGAAGAAAGAGTTCCTCAGAGATTGTTGAAATCCTTGGATAACTCTTTCATTAAGGGTTATTTGAACCAAAATATAAAAAGGTTCTCGGTAGAACCCCCCTGGTGGGTTCTAGATAAAACCCTTGGAATATAAAAGGTTTTTCGGCCGAACTCCATGTGGATTCCAGATAAAACTCTTGGTAAATAAAAAGGTTCTCGGTCCCCTGAACGGTTTCTTGCTAGCACACAGAAAGTGGAAAGGTTCTGTATAGAACCCCCAGAGATGGTTCTGGGTGAAACCTTTCACAGGTGGTTCTCAGTATAAGTAGAAGTAACCCAAAAGGGTTCTCCTATGGGGACCAGAACCCTTTTATGATTCTAGTTGGCACCTCTATTTTTAGTAGTGCATGTCAGTGTCCAGTGTATATATTTGTAAATGTGTGTGTATGTGTGTGTGTGTGTGTGTGTGTGTGTGTGTGTGTGTGTCTGTGTGTGTGTATACACCCACCCACTATTAAACCCTTCAAATTAGCATGAGCCATGTCAGGAGCAGCCAAGCCACGTTAACCTTCTATCACTGATTTTCCCCCTTTTCTTTATGCCTTTCTTCACACTTCATAAATCTGTCTTTCTCCTTCCTCTCTTCTCTTCTCTCCTCTCCCTCCTTCTCCCTCCCTCTCCGCCTCACTGCTGCTCATCACTTTGTTTGCATCTTCTTTCTCTCTACATTACTTCCTCTTGCTCCTATAAATGTCCCCTCCTTCCACACCCACACTCATCAGCACAATCTATTAGTGTAAGTGTGTGTGTGTGTGTGCGGGTACATGCGAATGTGTTTGATACCCTTGCTTTGAGGCCGACGTGTTTTTGTTTATGCATGTGTGTTTAGGCTGAACTCTGTATGTATGTGTGTGTGTGTGTGTGTGTGTGTGTGTGTGTGTGTGTGTGTGGCAGCCAATGTGTCTATTTGTGTTTGTGTGTCTGTGCATGTGCGGCGCGTGTGCGTGTGTCTGCTGGCATAAAAGGTTGTTATGTGCTTTAGGTGTTAATTGGCTGAGGAGCTTCGTTAATATTCTCCTTGCGAGCCTGCTCGTCAGGAACAGAGCCGGCAAACTGATGAGTGTGTGATTTTCCTCCAGAGAGAGAGAGGGAGAGAGAAAGAGTAACAAGAGTGACTTCAGTGCAAAGACCCTCTGTAAGGTCAGAGTGAGAGAAGAGTAGAGCAAGAAAAGAATCGGAGGGGGGAAAAAAGCAGAGAGGGCAAACAGGGAGAGAGACAGATGAGCAGGGAGTGGTCTGGACGGAGTGAGAGAGACAGAAAGAGATGGAGGGAAAGAGAGATGTGATAAAAAGCCATAAAGGCTTCCATTGAGACATTGGGTGAAAGGAAAGATTATATCATGCGAGGGAGAAATTATCCCTTTGTTAGGCGTTTGTGAATTGGCGGAATGGGGGCAAGGCGGTTGGCAGGGTAGCCCTGGGCGAGGTGGCGCATAGCTGCTCAATTCTAATTACTCGCACTACATGCAACGACTGTGCACAGCTAACCTGTCCAGACCCCATTTCCAGTTGCAAATACCCACCGAATTAAAGCTACAAGCAGCATTGAACAGACCCTCACACCCTCACACGCTCGTCGGAGCCTCGTTAATGGATTATGACTGAACAACACAGCTCTGAATTTTCATGTGGTCTGGATGCTGCAAGAAGTAGTTCAATGTCACTTGTGTCCACTGTGCCACAGTAGATACCACCCATTAATTATACGTTATGTTCCAGCATATCAAGTGTGGAAAATTGCAGGAAAATTTCATGCAAATCAAATGAGGATTGTCACACGAGGCTTTCATCCGTGTTTATTAATCCTCAATGACAGTAGGTGGTGCCATGACTATGGTTAATTGGCATGTAGATAGCTTGAGATCATGAAGTTTGGAGCGATATTATCAATAAAGCATCATCAAGGTCTTAATACTTTTCTGACCGGATTTTAAATGGATTTGGTAAATCTGCTGGGAGGAGTCCATCAAAGTTTTAAAACATGTCATTTCCTGTTGCCAGTGGGTGGTGCTATGACAATAACTGACTATTGTAATGTAGATGTGTTCAGGCTGAGACTCTTATCAACAAAAACTCAGGCTTTTAATAAATTTTCATGACATGAAGGTTCATGAAGGTCCCTAGATTGCACGCACTGATTTTGGGGTCAATCTGATTAATTCTGTATCAGGAGTTTGTACAGTGCAGCATGTGTAATTTCAATAAACACTAAATTCAAAATGGCCAACTTCCTGTTGGGTTTATGGCTCCAAGAGGCTTTTTTTTTGTACATCTGGACATGATGTATACAGTATGTACCCATTTGGGTGCATCTGGGTGAAACAAGCAGCGGTGGCAGGTCCTCAGGGGACATGATTGAGCCATTTTTGCCACAGCCATGCACCAGACCCTTATCAGATGTAAATTTTCACTTCATGCATTTATGAGTACCTTTAGCCTCTCAAAAACATGATTCATACAGATAAATAAAAACATTCCCTTGCATTCCAATAGAGTCCTCGCACTGGTTGGTGCTCAGGCCATAAATATAGAGCTCAACAGTGACTGCCCACTTTTTGAACAGCTGCAGTTGCGGATGAAAATTTCCCAGTTAGAGACTGTTGTCAGTTTCTCTTTATCAAAGCATTTAGACTGACTTGTGAGTGTATAGCTTGCGTTGAAGTGTTCAGAAAGATGGTAAAGCAAATTTTTCATCTGAATTTGACCGCCGGACTGTTGATGCAGTCCGCGTCAGACAGCCAACTGTACAGACGTTAGCTGTAAGCTAGTAAGAAGCTAGCATCTCACTTCTGACAGACATTTTTCTTTTCATTTCCCTCCAGTCTGTCTTGTTTTTTCAACATTTATCAAGCAGATTCTTTTTGAATCTGAGGGATAAGCGCTAAGCACATCGCTTGTGCTAGTTTTCAGAGAAAACTGCTGAGGAGACTGGAGACAGAGGAGGAATGGTATAAACATTTTTTTTTTTACAGAGCCTGCCAAATTATTATTCCAAACAATGTTTTTGAGATTAAAAAAACACAAATGAGGCAAACAATGGAAAACGTAGCATTTCAGCTTGTCTGTTTTGTGTGTATTTTTGTTCTGAATCATTGTAGTTTGACAGTTGTCTTTGTTAAGTGTTCCATAGTTTAACTTCACTCACCATGGTACCGTAAACTATGATTTTCTGGCACTGTTAACATACCAATTCTGTCAGTCAGCCTGCACCATAGTTTGCCAACCTCCCCACACACTTTTTTAGATAACATTGGATATTTTAATGACACATTGACAGCCGACCTAGAAATGTCCCTGATTTTCATTTCAGAGATTTGCTCACCATAACTTAGGCTATCATGCTTATCGTCTCACCTCTCTGCCTGAACACAACTTTTACAGTGGAGAAGGATATCGCTTCATGGCCACTATGTAGTGAAGGATTTTATTTTATTTTTTTTTACAAAGATTAATAACCTTTTCAACATACATACAGTGAGCCATATCAGTAGACTATCATATTAAGTCAGAGTTCAAAAAAAGCCAAAGCTGTGTTTGCAAGGCCGTGTGTCTGCATGTGTGTTTTACAGGAGATAATTTGTTGTGATTCGTATCACACGTTGGCTCCTATAATCCAGCTGTATGAAGATAAGGCACAATGCACTTTATTTATCTTGTTTGGAACTTTTCTCTTGAAGGTGCCCGTGTGGTTCACAGCTTTACTGTCTTTTCTAAGTCCAATAATCACGGTAACAGTTCACAGATCCTGCTCTAATTAAATACATTGCGCATAAATTCTAAACATGACTGCTTTTCTGCACCTTGTAAACAAAACTGGCTGCAAAACACTGTGAAATTAAAATCTCCCATCCTCTCATATTTTCCAAGAAGTGTAATAATTGCTTTTTTAAGTGTATGTTGACTGAACATGTTATTAAATTATATTGTGCATTTTCACCGTCACTTGTATTTCTCTTGAAACAGAGATCTCAATTTTAATGAGCCTAAAGCAAAAATGAGAACCTGAGCAAGATTTTGTGTGTGTGTGCCTGTGTGCGCGTTTGTGTGGATTATAGATTAGAAGAGTCACGGAAAAAGGCAGCTGTCCTTCTTAATGACAATCTGTCAGCACTCTTCTCTAAGCGCTCCACCTCTTTCATCAGCCTGTTGTCTCTTTCTCCAACCCGTCCCCCTCTCTTTAGTCCGACTTGTACCAAACATCCCTCACTGGGACACTCTCTTCCTGTTCCTACAAGGTGACTCTGACAGCAGTCCTCCTCATTTTACTTCTTTGTGTTTCCCTTTTTGTCTTTCTCTTTCTCTCTGCACACTGTCATCTCTCTATATCAATTTGAATATCTGTTTCTTTTTAAAGATTATTTTTTCATTATCTGCCATGTAAAAGCTTTGATCTGACATTTCCAGATAAGAGCTTTTACATCTTTTTAGTCTGAGGATCTTGATCTATGATCTATATACAATTAATGTGCTGTATGTGCTACATTATAATGACCAGGATCATACTATTGTTAAAGTTTTATACATCAGACCGGCACATATCGGTACTTTGCAAAAACATCATGGCCACGGCAGATAGAAAACCAAAGATCCGAGAGGTGTTAATGCACTTTGACATGTGTTTGGATTAAAATTTTGTCGAGTTTGCATGTATTCATTTTGTGTTAAACAAACCAAAAGGCTACCCATGAATTCTTGTGTGATCATGTGACCTAGCTAACCTACTAATTCACTGTGCAGCACCTACTCATACTGGCAAACTATGTTGTATTTATCTATGCATTATTGAAACATACTGGACGATTAGCTTTATTACTATCACTCTTGTGAGCCACGGTGGATTGTTTTGTAGTCTTGCATAGTCAGACCTCTCTCTACAGTGCTCAGCACCAATCACAATCATCTTGGGCAGCGCCAAGGCCATGATGCAGCGATGGTGCTGCTGCAAAACAATGCAGAGGGGAAACTTGTTTTGGTGGAACATTTGCACATACGGAAGTGAGCTCTGGCATTAAAATGACTGCATCAATCCAAAAATAAATAAATAACAGCTGCTAGCTTGTTTATGTTCATACCATTAGCATCCCAGGCTCTAAATTTGCTGTTTTCAGAGTGTAGAATGTAGCTCGGAGGTTGTTGTTGTTTCCCAGGGACTTTAAAAACGAAGATAGTGGACACCGCGATGCTGCTTGAAACAAGCAGATTTATACCAGCAGTGCGCATCTGGTGAGTCAGACTAATTGTTTTGTAACTTCACGAGCAAGACACTCATATAACAGTTGAAAGGGCAGAGGGTGAGGTTAATGCACCTCACATTAGCCGTGCTACAAGTGCTGCTTCTGCAACGAGAGAAGAACCGAAAATATTTAATGCAATATATGAAGTAGGGAGTCCCTGCTCCATCTCTGCATCAAATAAAGGGGTCCATGGCCTGAAAAATGTTGAAGACCCTGTCCTTAATAAATTAAGGCTGATCAGTTAGCCATCATACCCGTTCAGGTTTCCCCCATCCAAGTGGATCAATGACAAAAACCTTAGGCAGGCACTGCTTATATTGAATTACCAGGTATAGTTTGGATAAATGCTGTCTGTAAATGACCAGCCTGTACGTTTGATCTAAACTAAACTGAGATTTATCCTCATGTTATGACTGTCGTCCAGCAGCTTCAGACTCCAGATAATGTTAACAGCAGTAGTAACTGTCACCAGAATCATTTAGCTGCTTACCACAGTTATTGATGTAGCTTATGTGCCTCAAATCTCAATGCAAAAGCCTCAGTTATTAAGACAGATGTTTTTAATTTCGTATTCAGCATAATTTAAATGACAGCAGCCAATTCATATTTATTGTCATCAGAAATTATTTTATACTGCCGCCAAAATAAACAATCTGGAGGCTCATACATTCTTACTGCTCCCCTTTTTCATTTCCAAGAAGCACGGGAAACCAGAGATTTGATGGATTTGGTATCTTTATTTGTTTTACAACCTGCTACATCATTACATTTCCTGTTTCTCTCATTATGTGAAACAATTATCTTTCCCCGAAAAGGTGGCGTGGCCTTGGCGACTGCAGCTTGATGACATATTGCCGGCTGATGTATTGGGATATTGGTTTTATGGAAAGGAATAAAACATAAGTTGTCAAAAAATAAAGCATTGTTGGCTAATTCTCCCATGAATGAATTGTACTACTGTCTTAATTCTCTGTACAGCACTTTGAATTGCTTTTTATTTTAATGACATTGTGCTCGACAATTAATGCCGTGCCTGATTATCTACTCACATTAACTTCCTGCATCACAGTTAAATGATCGTATCAGACAAATGATGATCAAATGACTATCTCACTAACTGTGACACATGATGAGCCCACTAACTGTGGTTTAATAGACAATAGTTGGTAAAACATGCTAACGTAATGATTGGTGATAGAAAAAGCAAATGTGATTAATTGGATCAGAACAATCCCATCGCTTTTCTTGGGGCTATATCTTTGCTCTCTTTTCCACCATCTGTCTTTCTGCCACTGCTGTCTTAAGTCCAGGGACATGAACTGTCTTGTGGGTTTTGATTTGATGTGATTTCTTTCAGTCCTTTGTTGTCCTTGTTGTTTTTGAGGCTTTGTTATTTCTCTATTTTCATCCTTCGCTCTCCAAGGAGGAAAAAAAGGTGACAGTCTTTGTGTTCAAAGTTTGTTTCTCTCGCTGACATCAGATAGCTGACGGTATCAGATGCAGAATTTTTTTTTTCTCTCTGTCCCTCCTTCACGAACACTCAACACCACACTGCCCACATACATCAGCACTGTACTGAGCAGCCGCTTGGCATGTTCAAGGTACCTATCACTGCCTCCACACAAGTGACCCTGACACTGCACTGTTTTTATTCATGAGCCCTTTCCTCCTCTTCACCTCTCTTCTTCACGTCCTCCAGCTCTAACTACCCTCAGGCTCTTTTGTTCATTTATAATGCGCCACCACTGTTTTTTTCTTTTGTTGTTTTTTTTTTTTACCCGTGTAATAAGTATGAGAGCTCTCTCGATCTGGACTGAATACGGCCACACAAACGCACACAAATCACGACTGCACGGGAATAATTAAATTTACATATCTACAATATATTAATCATGCGTTTAATAAGCAGAGAAGGCCAAATGTATATATATATATACACACACACACACACAGGCAGACCTTAAAGGGATAGTTTGGATTATTTTAAGTGGTTTATATGACGTAGAATCAATAGTCAGTGTATTAGCTATAGCAGATGCCGGTTAGAACGCCCCCGGTTTGTAGAAGCAAAGAGGGACACCAGTATTATGTGCCAGTATTTTAGTGACTTAAAAAGATCCACTTTGCTGTCAGACATGATTTTCTAACGGGAAATCGCCATTATATACGCCAAATATCGCTCTCTCCAAGGCAACCAAACCCCATGGGCAAAATCAGTCATTTTACCTTGTAGAACACGGGAGTTGCTGGTCTACCGCTGCCTTGCTTTACAAGTTTATTTGTGTTATTGTGTGATTTCTGGGTTTTAAAAGGATTTACAGAAGTCACACAATAACACAAACAAACTATGTAAAATTACAGCCTAGCCTATGTAGTTTGGTTGGTTTGGGTAGAGCGTTAATCTTCTAGTATTCTAAACATAGAGCACACTTGAACAGATGCTGATTTTATTTAGGTGGACCTTTTTAAAGTGTCAAAAATATCATTTGTTGCTGACCCTGTCCACAACAGTTCATTGCTTAGGTACCATGCTGGTAGTCCACTCTGCACTGTAGAATAATAGACTTTTGAGTTTTGAGCCCAACTCATACTTAAGTTTTGAAATAAATGATTTAAAAAGTCAATCTGTAATCTTTAGTTGAGATGATTTACTTTTCTTCTTCAGATAAAAATTGAATCTTTGAGTTTTAGAAACTCAGAAATAATTGTTTTAAAAACTGGTCACAGTGAAGTGTTAACTTTATTCTTCATTATTTGGGTCTCTGAAAATTAAATGGTTTTAATTGAAAGTGTTCGATTAATGATTATTCAATTTATGAGTTTACCCATAAAGTTTTTGAAATACAAATTTTGGGGGTTCTAAAATTCAAAGATTCAATTTTTATCTAAAAAAGAAAAGTAAATCATCTCAAGAAAATATTATTAGGTGTAGGTGTACTTCTCCTATGGTGGAATGCCAACCTCCATCTACTGTAGGTAACACACTGACTGACACTGATATACACCTCATACAAACCCACATCAAATAATCTGAACAGTCCTTTTAACAAAAGCTCTTGACTCCAATCTGTTAATTGTTCTCCAACTGGATTTGTGATTGATTATTATGAGTTTTTGCTTAAAAACACAATTCATGTGAAAAGCTGTCCAATTTCTCCTTCACCTTACCTTTTATGAGGGCTGCCAATCTCACACAGCACTCAGTGGATCACAGCTGGGGCCAAAAACCGGTTGAGCCTCAAACCCTCTTGTGCCAAGTGAAAGAAAACATTTATCAATTCATCTAAGAGATTTTCTCTCCCTTGTTTATTGTACAGCGGGCTACTGGGCACTGTTCGCCTTTAACGAGCAAATACTTGTTCAAACTGCTTTAACGAGCCGATAGTACACACTGTGCCACTCAAAACACAGTGTACATTGAATTCAACACACAAGCATGCATGTGCACACACACACTTCTATTTACTCGTGGATGACTCAAAGTGGACGAAGAGTCTGCCAAGCCACAGCAGAGGGATCCACCAAATGAGCTGAAGTAGCTCACAGCAATTAAGCAGCCTAAATTTTATATACCTCTCGCCTCTTTTTAAAATAAAATCCAGGTTTCACATTTCATTCAGTTTGATCAACAGCACAGTTGGTTAACTAGCTTTAGGGAACTTTGGGGATTTGAGACTATACCACAAGATGCCAAATTAGACCCCCAACTAGCATGACTAACACGCACAATACGGCTGCTATCAGGCAGTGTTTTATCTGTGAGGCCCCAGTACACCTGTTGATAATTCTAATGAAGAGAATAACACCCCCAGCAGGGGACTAAATTAAGCTGCAGCAGTCACAAACAGGCCTAATAAGACTCTATGTGGGGCCTGCACACCGATACATTACAAGCTGTGTGTGCCTCCATAACTAAAAGCATGTTTGCATAAGTATTATATATGTATTCATCTAGGAGTGCACAGTATGCCACACACAGTGTTTTATGATTGCTCTGACAGCAGCCCTCCTTTAATTATGGCTCTTTGTACAAGCATCATCTATTGTATAAAAGCAATAAAAGAGCAGTCATGTGGATTAAAAAAGTTAGCTAATATTACTGTTAGCTACAGTTAGCTAACACTACCATTAGCTTACTTACTGTTAACCAACACTATGGTTGCCAATTGTATTTTTTGTGCACAATCAAATGCATACTGTACATTTTCACATACTTGCATGACATGAGAAATAATAAACCCAAAAGAGAGTCATGAGACATTATTAAATCAGAATTTGCCAAAGAGAATGAGAGAATACTTGCCCTGTTTACACAGACACAGATTCAGACTCACTCTCCAGCTCATGTCCACCCTGTAAAAAACAAAGAAGCTGCCCAAATACAGCTCTCAATGGCAGAAGGACCACAAGTGGATCAGTCTTATCAGTGGGAGTGAGTACAGTACAAGGAAAACTGTACACTCTTTTCTTTCGCCCATGGTGAACTGTTCAACCTGAAGCAATGTTCAGTTCAAGGGCAGAGGACTCAGAGTTATTTTGACAGGCCAAACATTTTGCCCATATCTCTGATCTGATGTTTTTAATACTTAATATCACTGAAGTAACGGTGCTTTTACTCTTATTGACTCTATTTCTTTTACATTCATGCTGAGAGCAGCAGAGGACTCTGAAATTGATGCATAAAAAGCACAATTTGGTGCTTAATTTACCAGAATGCAGGAAATAAAGTCTCTCCAGAGACCATCCTTGATTTGTGTCCCCTAGGCCTGTGGCCCTTTGCAAGGAGTGCCTTATTTTTCCACATTGAAGGTGGCAACCCAAGCTAACACCACCATTAGCTACTGTTAGCTAATCTGCCATTAGCAGCGCAAGTTAGCTTTTCAGACTAAGCAATAAATGACAAATTATATCCTCAACCTGGATGACTAACGGTATGTTAAGACTACTGGTGGCAAAGCATCAGGGTGCAAGTCATTTTGAATGGAAGCTGCTGATATGAAGCCAGAAACTGCTGTCCGACACTTGTCACAGCATGTCAGACATGAGGCGCTTCACAAGCCAAATTTAAGTGTGGTGACGCGTCAACCAATTGTGTTCTTGTTTTGCCACTTCCGCCCCCTGTCTCGACACAATTCCTGTGTCGTGTAAACAATGGACTTGCTGTTAGCCACTTTCCAGTTTTATTTAACCCTACCCCCCAAAAAATGCAGCTTGATGATTCATGTTCACTGACTCAACACACAAGCACTCATTGACATCAACAAGCACTTAAGCGGCACTTCACTGCGACGATGTAGGTGGCCACGTTTGGCCGTTTTGTGGCTGTGTCGCTTGTAGTGTGAACATATGCAACTTGGCTGTTATCAGGCAGTGTTTTATCTGTGAGGATCCAGTACACCTGTTGATAATTCTAATGAAGAGAATAACACCCCCAGCAGGGGACTAAATTAAGCTGCAGCAGTCACAAACAGGATTAATAAGACATTATGTGGGGCCTGCACACTGATACATAGACTTGAAGCTCTTTTGCCTCCATAACTAAAAGCATATACATATATATATATATATATATATATATATATATATATATATTCATCTGCTGGTGCACACTATGCAACACACATACAGTGTTTTATGATTGTTATAGCACGGACAGGAGCCCTCCTTTAATTTCCTTTTAGTCTTAAATGAAAGCTTCAGCCCATGGTTTGGTAATGATAGTTATTACATTGCTCTGCCTGCAGGAGGCTATCACACTGACACACACGTACACACACACATGCAGTTACACGCCGTTTAATTGATACATGCGCAATTGTGCAGCTCAGTCATGGAGTTATTTTGGAAGGAACTGACACAGTAAACCATGCAAACCCACTCATGTATGAAAACACACAAAAAACACAACACACAGCCCCCCAGAGCATCACACACACACACACACACACACACACATAGTTAGACACAATCATCCATTGCAGCTGGTCCAACCTCCACACCCAGCTCCATCATACCAACATCCATCGCCTAGCAACCACCTATCAGGAAGCACGCTCACCTCAGGACCCAAGTTGCCTGCCCCCTGAAAGGCAGCCAATCAGGTGAGCTGCTCCCCTGGGACAAACTACTGTGATCAAGAGGAGAGGGGGGAGGGTTAGTCAGTATGGCTTTAGTGTCACCGGCAGAAACCTCCCCCTCTTTTTCCTCTCTGTCAAGCTCTTCACTCAGTTTTTATGTTCTTTTGACACAGTTATTGATGTCAGAGCACTCGAACTTCATTCTCGTCAGCTCTGCTCCTCCTTCTCGCCCTCTCGCCTTGTGTAGGAGGCACTCCATGACTCTAAAACCCAAACTGTTTTGTAAATATGCTGCCTCAGATGGATTTAGCAACTGTTAAGTTTGTGTTCTATCAGCACACTCTTAGAAATAAGGGTTCCAAAAAAAGGTTCTTCCTGAAGGGCTGAGGTTCTACCCAGAACTATGTGCTTTTGGGGGACTCTTTTTTCAAGAGAGTGTTTGTCAAGGGTTCTTTGTAAATGTAAGGGTTCCATTAAGAGCCCTTTTTGGAAGAAAGAGTCCCTCAAGGACTGTTGAAATCCTTGAAAAACTCTTTTGTCAAGGGTTTGTCATGGGTTCTTCGTACCATAATTTAAAAACATTATCTATAAACCACCCTGGGTGGGTTCCAGATAAAACCCTTGGAATATAAAAAAGGTTTCTGGTAGAACCCCATGCGTGAATTATTGTTAGCAGCCTTAGGAGGTGATAAATGTTCTGGATTAGAGAGGGTTCTGGGTGGAACCATTCCACCATTGAAGGATTCTCTGTAGAAACTCTCATGGCGGTTTCTGGTTCACAGATGGTTCTGTGTAGAACTCTAAAAGGAATCCAAGAGGAACATTTATAAAAGATTACACCAGGAGCCAAAAACGGTTCTCATATGGGTTCAAGCCGAAGAACCCTTAATGGTTCTGTTTAGCACCTTTATTTCTAAGAGTGTACTCTCATGTATGAATTCAAGAAATATGAGGTCCCACTCAAAAATAAGCACTGGTGTCATTTCCAGGTTACAAAAATAGTAATTCATTTCTATCTCTAGTTTACTTTTCACCCCCCAAATTTTTTTCCTCTTGTTTTTTGTTGTTGTTTTCCAGAGTTTATCTTGTCAAATCTGGCTTGAAATGTGCTGCTACAGTATCCTGGCTAACAAAGATGCCTCAAATAACAAGACATGGCTGTGCGACGATATTTTAGATTGTGACAGGGTTTGTAATGCAACATGCTTTGAGAGGGATTATGTCCCGCCAGAGAATTTCATTTCTCCTCGTAGCTGTCAGGTGATTGACAGTAAGTGAAGCACAATGCAACGCAGTGATATGAAAGCACTCAACCTGGGGACTCTCTGGCACAATGAGATAATGATAAAACAGAACTCTAACAAGACCAAATCAAGGCTTTGCTTCTTTTTTTTTTACTGTGATGGATTTTCTGTCTTAGGCAATTTTCAAGTCTGTGCAAGTTGTTTTTCACGTGGAATAAAAACGGCAGCAAAAATGGTTTTTGATGGTAGAAAAATGAACTATTTTTCTCCAACTCTGTTAAAACACCCCAGGAAGAGATATAAAGAAGAGAGGCACAAACTTAAACAAACAACAATATTATCCGCTAACAATAAAAACTGAGATGACCCTGCTGGCTCCTTATATAACGCTAACTTGAGGACCTCTAATCTCACAAGAACTCACTTGATCCAACAAAAAACCCAATCAAACCAACAATGGAGGCAGAGGATCAGACTCCACATGCCCAGCCTCACCTCACACGATAATAAACTCTGCTCTCACTGGTTACTGTCTGATCCGCTGTTGGACTGACTCCGCAGTGCCTGCAGCAGTACAGGATTTGGTCAGGATCTGTACAGATGTTGGGTGGTAATTATCAGCCATGTTTGGCATTATTGGGCAAGCTCAGATCCATCTGGAAGTTCACAGGGTTAGCTGAAATTGAATCTTAAAACCCACCCCCACGCTACCAGAAAATTTTAGGCTGACCACTGGTCCTGATCAAGCCTTTGATCCAATTGTCTGGATGGGCAAATCTGCTGTAAATCAGCCTGATAATCCTCTGGCATACCACCAGCCTCACTCTGTCTAAGTCTTACACCCTGTCTGCCTCTATCATTCAACACTACGCCTGTGTTCTTCTTCTGCTCCTGTGTTGTCAAATAAAGAGTTGGGGGTTGGGAAATGCAAGTCATGATCACTTTCCTCGAAGACCCTCTCTCTTAAAAGGGATAGTTCAGATTATTTGTAGTGGGTTTATATGAGGTACTTGTTGATAGTCAGTGTTTTAGCACCAGAGGTCAGTTGGAGAAGCAGAGGAGTAACTGCACCGAAGCTAAGCAGCATACTGCTGCAGATGGCATCCGCAGAAAAAAGGTATTTTAGCCACTTCAAAATAGGTCTGATAATCTAAAAAGATTAATATCAGTTTAAGTGTCCTGGCCTTGGTGCAGTGCACTGTTCAGATTTGTGCTGCATTCAAAGTTCAAATTATTTAAACTCTGACATTGTTTGCTGCTGATCTTTCAAAGCGCAACCAAGAGGTAACAGCTGTATGTCACGACGTAGCAGAAACGGCCATAGATGTGTGGAAGTGACACAAGCAGAGGAAGGAGAGAATGATGGGCGAGTCTTGAAGGGAATCCCAGACCTGCTAAAGTTCTCAAAAGAGTCCATACAACATGCACAATGAAGAAACAACAAGTAAAAATCCTGCAAGAGTTTGGGGATTTACCAAACCCCAAATTGCCCTCGAAGGCAAAGCACTCGGTGTGTGAGTGTGTGTGAATTGTTAGTTTAGAGGAAAAGAGGCACCTTGTGTGGCAGCCTCTGCTATTAGTGTTGTAAAAGCGCTTCGAGTGGTTGGAAGACACTATAACATCACATAAATACAGTCTGTTTACCTTGTATTACCTTTACCATGTACTATAGTACATGACGTATAGTGCTGTGCTTTTGTGAACCCTTTTTAAGTAGCTAAAATATATTTTGCTGCTGACTCTGTCCACAGCAGTACATCGCTTAGCTTCCGTGCTGGCACTCCTCTCTGCCTCTCCTCACTGGGGGCGTGCCGATCGGTAACTACTGTAGATAATACACTGACCATCAAGACTTGTTTCAACCCCACTTCAAATAATCCGCTCCATTCCCATGTGGTCTTTAATGGTAACAAAAACATATGTGCACAAGTGTGAGGAACTCCGGTGACAAGCGTCTGTCATACACTGTGTTATTATGTGACCATGTCATTATTTCAGGCAGCAGGAAACACTGAAAACCTCCTGCTTTTTGTCTCACTCCATCCCTCCCTCTGCCCTCCTCCATCACTCTGTCTCCATCCGTCTGTCCCTGTGCCTCAGCTGCGATCCTTCCATCATTTCTATCTCTCCCTGGTGTGCTGTGCTTTTTCGCCTCATCGCTTCACCAGCCCCCCCATCCTCTCTGCCCCCCTGCCTCCCCTCTTTTCCCTCTCTTTCCCTCGTCCTCTCCCTCCGCTGTTCTCGTTCAGTGCAGCCTCCCCGCCACCACCTCCATCGTGCTACCTCTCCTTGACTCCCTCCTTTTTCACCCACCGCCACTCCCTCCTCCACTCCCCCTGTCCTTCTTCGTGTCACCATGCATCATGCCATTTCTTATCAGTTTGTCACATTCTGCTTCTTGCTGGGTATTCATAATCCGTTACACTATCTCTCCGTCTCTGTCTTTCCTTCTTTGTGTCCTGTGTTTCATCTCCTCTACATGAAGCAATTATCTGCCTTTCATCGCTGTCCCTATCTCCCTCTCTGTCTCACATATGTCGATGCCTGTGTGTATTTGCAGCTGTATGTGCAGTGTCCACGTCTAACACGTGTCTATACACTGCCTGCTGAGAGCTCATTATTTTGGATTGTTGTTTTTCAAAGAAAATGATTTTTCTTCCACAAGAGAAATTATCAAGAATGAAAACTTATAAAAACAACATGTTCAGCATCAATATTTTATGTTCTTACTATATTGGTATTATTATATTATTGGTTATTGCTTCCAGGGGCTCTTAGAGAGTGAATGTGCAGTATAATCAGCTACTTTTCTGCATTCTCTCTTCATTTTCAATTTTCCATCTATTAGGAGAAACATACAGTACACTGAGTTGTCAGAGGAGGACCTTTGTTTGTGGTGAACACTTTCCTCTGGCAGCAAGAAACTGTGCAACTTTTTTGGTGCGTGGGAGCATAAAATTCAACTGAAAATCAGTTTGAACGGATCTGGTGTGTTCCTTTCAGAAAAAAACTCTGGGTGTTTTTTAGTGAAAATCGTTAGGAACTGACACTGATGTGCCTTGTGCGTGTGTGTGCATGTTCCCCTGATTGGTATGGTCCTTGTGTCCGGCAGTTGTTGCGGTGAACACTGGAGCAGGGTTCAAAGAGAGGGCAAGAGAAGGGAGGAGCTAAATAGGATGCACATACACATACACACACCAAGAGGAACTGCAATCCAATGTGATAGCTCCTGTATGATATTGGAGAATGGACACACACACACACACACACACACACACACACACACACACACGCACACAGATGAAATGTGAAGTAGCGGCTGATGGGACCCTACAATATACTGTATTATAGTATAGGGACATATACTCATGCACATGAGAGCAGACAAATGCAAATTAAAAAAGCTAATATCTCTCCTCTTTCCCCCTCTTTTCCCTCACACCATGGATCCATGGGTGCAGATCCGAGGGGAGATGGACAAGATGGTCTCCACTTTTGATATAATTTGCATATAAAGACAACTCATTTTGAAGATTTGGTTTACATCTCTCCCTATCTATCCTATCCTATCTATATGCTCAGTGGTATGAACCACACAGTCACTTTTGTCTGCCGATTTTGCCCGTAGATCAAAGTGAAACAGAAACCACCCTTGGTGACGGTGTAACTAAAGTTTTTATTGTGAAAAATATGCCCCTACCATAAAACACTGGCTTTTAGAATGGAGCTTGGTTTAACAGTCTGTCCACTTGAAAGACCACATAAATTGAGCTGACCTTCTAATAATGAACCTTATAAACAGCATAAAGCAACATAAAAA
>JAJHUR010089602.1:0-30835 GCA_027495735.1 Lutjanus campechanus
TAACTGTGGAACTGAATGTGAGTCCTCTCACTGAAGCGTAAGCCTTCAGCTTTGTTCTCTAGTTCTCAAGAAAGGGGATTGTTCTATGAAAAGTATTTCACTTTTTCACGTTGCTTGAGATGAAGCCAAGATATCCACCTGCCAACCGCCTCAGCAGCAAACACATGGAGAGGAGTCACAGATTACAATTCTTAATGTCAGCAAAAAGCTGAACAGTCAGACAGTCAGATTAATTTACTGTATATAGCCCAATATCACAAATTAACCACACTGATATTTATGTACCTTATAAGCACCAAAACAGCAACAAGCTGTACACCAGACTTTATATGGCCAGGGCCGGATAGAAACACTAGCTTCACCTTGCCATGGAGATCACATTGTAAAGTCTACGTTATTGTAAAAGCTTGTGGTAAGCAGGTCTCTGGAGTTTGTGTCAGGCAGAGGAATAAGATGGAATTTATCCAGAGGTTGCCGGTTTTGGTGGAGTTAATGATGCACACCTGAAGTTACTGACTGCCTGATCAACAGTACCATGAGTATCCAATGTATATTTTTATAGGCTTGTACAGTATATGCCTTTTCATATGTTCATATGTTCATATGTATGTTGAGATATTACTGGGGTATACAGTAATACGGGTTATACAGTAAAACGGTTCAACTCCACTCTACTCCACTCAACTCTACTCCCTCAATGTAGGTGGATATCATAGCGATGCTATTCCTATAGTTGGGAGCACAACATACACTTAAGAGCTTTGCTCTGATCTGAGAAGCTGCAGCCTTTATTCACTAACAAACTCAAACCTAAACTGTACATTTACTGCCAGGCAGACAACTTCACTGCTCACCTTTTCCTCTGCTCAGCTCACAAACACGAGCTAGATAAAGTTACACACTCACCATCCTACTCTGGCCAATCAGTAATCTGCAGTGTTTCTAGCTTACCTTTATCATCGCAACCAAATCCCAAATATTTAAAACAGGGTCAGGAGCATTTTCTTTTTTTTACCAGTTAGTCCTGTAACTTTATCCCAGAGATGCCACACTTTTCAGCTCAGCTGTGCTGCCTTGTCCACCATCAGAGAGACTGACCTCTGCTGTCACGTGCTGCAACTACAATACGTCACCTCAACCGATCATCTGCATATCAGTTTAATAGAAAGATATGTGTCTGCATTTTTGATGGTATTTAAAATCATACCATCAGGATTTCTTAATACTTATAATACCTTGATGTCACCCAAGTCTATTCTGTATATAATCTTTGTTACTCAGCTGCATTTACAGACACTTTTATTTCATTCTTTATTTCCTGATTTGGTTTGTGAGGTTCAGTGGTAAAACCCGGAGCAGACTTTTTGAGTTGTCTTTCTGTTGTGACAGAACTGTTTTGGGGAAAACTGAACAGACTCCTTAATGAGCAGACTTTTGACTTTTTAATCGATTCATTGATTCATTTTTGCAGTTCTAATTAGATCCATATGCACTGTCAACAAATACGCAACATTCAGGTATCGGAATCATACTGGGAAGAAAAGAGGGGGATGGAATAAACTCGAGGAAGGGCAACAGAGGGATCCTTCTTCCAGGATGGACAGACATGAAAGTGCAGACAGAGCAGCTTGAATCGGAGTTGACAGCCTTGAGGATGGAGAATGACATTTGCTCTGGTCTTGGCCCTGTGAGGGGAGACATTCTCTCAAGAAGTGCCCAGTCGCTGACTCCTTCACAGGGTTTCACCAAATCTTGTAACCTTACCCAAGAAGCGGCTAAACTGTCATTGGCTGCAGTCATGCTGTTTGGCCCAGTTACACATGTGAATGACTGTGTGTAAAAAAGAACAAAGCGGCGCTTCACTTTAGGAGTTACTGGGGATGCTGTGTAGCTTTTGCATGTGATTGCGTGCCAATTTGTCTCAGAGATTTAGTTATTTTTTCTGAAATGTGTAATAGAATTGTTCCCCACAGGCCCTCTGATTAATTAATCCTCATTGGCCTCAGTCACTGTTTATTAAAACGGGCTGTAATTAAGTTTTTAGTTTCTGGCTCCCTCTTTTCCACAGATGAACAATGTAAAATCCTCAGTGTTACAGTTCCATCTAGTGGTTTAGTTCAAATATCACTGTTGTGTACTGTACACTGTAGGTTCATGCCGATGAATCAGGATGCAGAGTTCATACAGTGCCTGCCAACGTGTTTGGAAAGGACTGATACTGCAGCTACTGCAGCTGTGTCATGTAGTCCTCATCTACAGTCCTGCTCGAGTACTCAGTGACTCGCCCGACTTCTAATGATCTCATCCTCTGCAGCTCTCCTGCAGGCTGACGACTAATGAAGAGTCATGTGAGGGGGATGGTGAAATACGGAGAGAAGTTTGAAACAGCTGTAGAGGGGTTACATGTCATTCTGTGAACTGAGACAGCATGAGAGGCTTTTACAGAGCTGTGTGCTGGCTGCAGAGAATTTCATCAGTTTTAGACAGCGCTTGGTAACAGAAAAGTTCAGTATGTGGTCATACAGCAGATACTAGAGCAGAAGTCAAACATACATGATCAGTTAGCAAGCGTGTTTAACTGCATGTCATAATAATATTTTAACAGCCCGAGTACCAACAGTGTGAGGACCCGATTGTAATTAGAGCTGCAACCATCAATTAAATTAATCATTAACCACTTTGGATTATTTTTTAATTAGAAAATTTCCAAATTATCTGATTGCAACTTCTTTAATGTGAATATTTTCTTATTCCTTCATCCCTCTCTGACAGTAAACTAAATATCTTTGGGTTATGGACCAAACCACCAATTGATTAATGGAGAAAAAGATTGTGGCAGGAAAGACTTGAAAAATAGGTCCAGACATTTTTCTTGACATCCGTGTGCTCCACATGTTTGGACCTATTTTTCAACTGACATGATTGTGACAGGATTAATTAATCTGTTAATTTAGGGAATGACAGTGAAAATAACCATTAGTTGCAGCTCTAATTGAAATGCTTGGAAGTATTATTATTTATCCGAATTAATCACATTTAAGAGGGGCTTAACGTGCTCAAAAACTGATAAAGCTTGGCACATGGGCCAGAAGAGGTGAACATTTGCATCTGAGACAGGTCTTGCACATGGCCGTGGACAAATAGCTCAGTATAGCCCCTTAAATAGGAGCCCCCGTGGCACATTTCACCGCGATGCACCAAAATCGGTAGGCACGGTAGTGATTTATCATGCCCGGGTGATTTTTTGCGATGTACAGATGCTGTACTTAAGGAGAACTTCTCATAGAAAATTAATCAGATTGACTTCAAAACCAGTGTGTGATGAAAAGTTAATAGAAGTTTTTGTTGAACAGTGTGTCTGTGGTGTGGTGTCGAATTTTGATGTTTCGCCATGAAACAGGAAGTTGTTATAACCGGGGTGTACATGGTCAAATCTGCCCCAAACTTTGCTTCATACTTTGAGGTGCTTCTCCTACCAGTTTGACCAAATCTACCGGTCAGATCTGGTCAGAAAAGTCAGACGGTGATGATGTTTTATTGTGAAGATTGCGAGTCTTCATCAAACTGTTTCCCTGGCAGTGTGGCAAATTTTGATGCTTTGGCACTGAAAGACGGCATTGTTGCGACTCAAATTAACATCGTCCAGTCCGCCCTAAATTTCACATGTTCAATAAGAGTCCCAGTCATGATTTTTGGAAAGAGAGACCAGTTTGGTTCAGAGTTTTTCCAATGTATTTTTTTCATGCTTTGAGCACCACAAGCTGAGTGCCATCTAGTTCCATTATATTGGAGAGCAGGCAGACATCTCTACAGCCGATATTTCCAAACTCTGCAACTCACACTAAAAAAATCTAGGTGGATAAACAGCACTACAGGCCAGGGGGAAAGTATGCATCTTTGATTTTGGAGTGACCTGTCCCTTGAAGAAATCTACACGCCAATTAGGAGTCATTATGCCACCTACTGGCAACAGGAAGTAAGCCTTTCACATTTTCAGTGCTGGCACAGCTTTTCTGCGGTCCAGCCAATAACAGCATGTAGTTGCCAAGAATGCCATATGCTTAAATCACACACATGCGGACAAACTGTATTAAAGAAGTCACCCTATAGTAAAGTGTGTAGTGCAGTAGGAGTCAGAGTTGCCAAGCAGACAATCAGGTGGTGTTACATTCTGACAGAGAGATGTGGTTGGACCCAGCAGGGTGCTGCTTCTGAAGATATGAACCTACTGTGGTTTTGTAATTTTCACCTGGTATGCACACATCAGCACTTCACCCCAGGCTGCCGGCTCTTACCTGGGCCGAGTGCCAGATGAAGTCGTGTGCAGTGTTCGACCTCTGCACACTGTTGTGGGTCTGCCAGGAGGCTGCTGGGATCATTTTTGGTGTGATTTGTGCTGATGGGGGGTGAATATGATAATGATTACTATTAGTTATGATTGGAAGGTTAATTGTTGGTTAATTGTAACTGTGTGGAAGAAGAAAGTAACTCATTTTAGTTTTATGCAGTTAGAGATGCCAATGATCGGACTAATGATTATTAAGGAGGACATTTCCTCGTCACATATCATTCTATTTTCACTTTATTTACCCAGTTACATTAAATGATGTTTTTAGTGCTTATTATTACTTTGAGCAGAATGAAATGCCTTACTGATGATTTTTAGATGTAAGGTAGGAATGTGATGCCGTTATTATAGCCATTGGTAGTTTTATTGATCTGATTTTGTTGTTAATTTTATTGTAGTTTTTTTTTTAGTTGTTTTGTCTCCTTCTGCCTTGGATTTTTAAAATAGTTTTACGTAGTTGCTACCTTGGTGGTGGTTAACCGGTTGATTCCACCAAGCACGGTTCTGATCTGTCCTCTGCACAGCTGCAAGCCCCACCAGCAGCATTTCAGAAGCATTTCAGCAGCAGAGCGTTTTGCCCACCTGATTATGTTTACTTGCTCAGATTTTGTTGATTAGGTCCTCTCTTGCTCTTTGTGCTTCTAGCATGGATAAGCAGGCTATGTGGTTAAATTGTTTATTTTCTGTCTGTCTTTATGATCATGAGTCTGCACAGGGTCTTTTATTTTGAAAATTAACCGGATTCTCCCTGCCTTTTCTGTGTCTGACTTCCCGCCCGTTCATTGTGCAGCCGTAGCATTGTGTGGAATTGATTATACAGTATAAATCTAGAAAGTATTTTGTTCTCTAATTAGTGATTTACAGAAATAAAAGTGGTGGGAAGTGGTGAAACAACTAGAAACTAGAAACCAAAACATTTTTATTGCAACAGATTCATAAAATATGTGAAGAAACACATTTCCCTATTTTTACTAGGGTGTTTCCTATTTCACCATTTTAATTCCGCTTAATTCTTCACTTTATTTTAGTCTTTTCTCACAAACTACGTTAATCTGTTCAGCTTGCTTTTCCCTTCAGTTCTCTTTTTTTCTCCCTCACACACTCTTACACATCTGATGTCTCACATCACACACTTCCAGGCTTGTCCTGTCCTGCCTCTCTCTGTTTCAGTCTCCCTGTGTTGACTTTCTTTGTCAGCAGGATGTTTTATAAAGTTACCCAAAAAAACATAACTCACATTTTGTGTTTTTTTTTTTACACCCGTGATTCCATTTTCACAACAGCAGCTGAGCTGCATGTGGAGGAGGCTGGTTGTGTTTAGACCCGTCTGGCATAGCAGAATGAACAGGTATGGGAGGAGAGCGAGGGGAGATTGTCCACTAGTCAGTCAATCAAGGACAGTGTCCAGATTGTAAAACAAAAAATAAAAATGCTAAAATGGGTCACCACATGTTCTTGGATAGTTGTTAAAATACCTGGACAGTCTGTCCAAGTAAAGCGTATGTGAAGCAAATACTCATCAATTCACCTCACACACACAAACCTGTTACGTCTCACAAGCAGTGTTTTATATTCTGTCCTTTCTGTCCACATTCTAGGAAAGACTAAACTTGACACTGAAAGTAGCTGCTTGTAGTTTTAGTTTGTCAGGTGAAACCTTGGCCAGCTGGGGGCGCCCTTCAACATCAAGGCTGAGAGAGAGGGTTGACCTGCTGCTACATGTATAGCAGCTACATACTCACTACACAAATATTAAACGACAGTGGAAATAGTTTTTCTTTTTTTTTCTAAATGTGCACATTTGCACCAATAAAGGATAATTGTTATGCCAGATTTTTCGAGTAATGAGTTAATCCCACCACAGAACTGAGACTAACAGGAGGAGGTGGATGGTTAGGGTGATCATGGGAAAGAGAGATAGAGACGGTGGGCATTGCAGAGAGAGAGAGAGAGAGAGAGAGAGGGGGAAGGAGAGTGTATGGTGGTGACAGAGTCTGAGTGTGTTTGTGTGTGTATGTGTGTGAGCAAAAGCCCGTATGCAAAAGCTTGCTCTCATGAAGCGCGAAGCTTCTTTCTAGCTTTCTTGTGTGGTGCGACCGTAGCTGCTCGTCTTCCTGCCTCGAAGCTGTGTGCCACAGCAGAGTCCGTCCAGCCGGTCCTTTCTCTCTCTTTTTTTTGAAGGAATGTCTCCCATAGTCAAAAGCCCAGAGTGCACCCCTGTGCTGTGCCACTGCAAAGTTGCCTGCACCAACAACACTTTGTCGTTGATGTTTGGATGCAAGGTAGGTTGCAGACCACTCTGTTTGCTTCTGAGGATTGTGACAGTTTTGAGAAGTAGAGGATCTTTCTATCAGTGGACCGAAGTGAGAATCCTATGGGATAAAGATTATACTAGCTGGCTGTGTTCGTCTACAGGCTGACGAGTGAGGAAACTATTTTAATTTTGATGTGAAAGGCAGTGCTAGCACGGTTTTGCTTTTTCCATCTGCGCCCCTTGAAGCTGTAGTAATGCTTACTGGGGCTTAATGAGGGCACATTTACAGCTCCTGTAGTATTTCTGCATCCCTGTACTGTCACCCTTCATTTATTGTAGTGACAGGTCAGAATTACTCCTCTGCCTAATATGCTGTAATGCAAGGCAAACACTCCTTCTTGTTCTTCTGCTCTGCTGGACTTTTGCCTTTCACTGTGTTTTAAGCTCAGCAGGTCTGACCCCAGAGTAGTATTTGAATGGATGGTCACTGTTACAAAATGATTTAGATTAGTCAGAAAGTGAATATTAGATGACTTTTTTTTTTTCTTCAGCCGGATTAGATTCTGAAACTGTCTGAAACTAAATTCTCAGGGTGAGAGGGTATAGAAAACTACCAGAACAGTGTTTTTATTCTGCTTAATATTCATGCATGAGCTCCTGCTGAAAGTACAACACTACCTGTGTGTGCTTTACAATAATGTGAAAGCAGTGGGCCTTTATCGGGAAACCGAAAGTGCTGACATTGATTTTCGTGGCGTTACTAAAAGTTGGAGCTATTCTAAAAATTGATGTAAATTTTAACTATATTTCATAACATGTTTAACAAAGCTTAATAAAAGAGGAGGGCTCAAAAAACTTTGACTCTCATATCTTATTTAGGATGATCAGTAACTTGAATGGGAGTACATAAGAGTCACATGGCATTGTCATAACCATGTCATGACACTTGTCATAAACATAAATGAGTTTTAATATTGATAATAATATTAATGTTTATGGTGGTTGTCACTAACATGTCAGTCGGTCAATTAAATCTATTTTGATGCAAAGTTGATATTGTTTCAGATGTCTTTCTTATGAGAACTGGACATTGACCAACATAAGCTGTCATAAACATCCAATAGCAGGCCTAATTATCAGATTTAAAGAAAATATTTAGCTTTATTTGTTAACATTACATGTTATGACATTAGGTGTTATGAGACCATTATTACTGTTGAATGAATGAATGAATGAATGAATGAATGAATGAATGAATGAATTAGTTAATTTTTCAATTAATTTCCCTTAATCTCTACTACAGTTAGGGCTGAGTTGTGAAAAAAACATCTAACTGCAATTATTTTGACTGATATTGCAATCGCAATATGATTTGTGATATTAGATTTTTATCTTTTTTTTTGTTTTAAGTCTATAGAATCTGATGTGTAGGACAGGACATCTCTGCCTCATGACATTCATTAATTTAAAAGTTTTTTGACACACATTTTGCCTTTAACAAATATTGCACTACATATTGCGATTATAAAATTGCAGAAAGCCATATTGCAGTTTTGATAAAATTTTGATTAATTGTGCAGGCCTAAGTACAGTGATTAATTCTGGACTCCTCAAAAAGATATTAAGTGCTATTAAACTGTCAAATGTGGTGTCAGGAATAATTCTCTTGACTTCAACTGAAGTAGTACCGTTTGGACTTGCCATAAAGATGTCATTAAATGTTAGAAGGTCAGTCTGATGACAGAGTGCAGTAGTTTACAGAGTTCTTTACTTGTTGCTAAAGTAGGCTAACCGCTAACTGCTATTAACTGTAGCTGGCTCTAGCAAGTTAGCTCAGTTAGCCATGCAGCTATCCATCCTTTAAGCTGCCTCAGCCCCTGCATGCTAGTAACCAAACACAGTAAATGAAAAAACAGTTTGGTCCCGGCCTTGCCATGTTATTTTCTTATGCTACTTTTTAAGTTTTTTTTTACTTTCTCAGGTCTGTCTCTGTTATACTTTCATGTCATGTAATTGGTTTCACACAAAGAGAACCACACATTTTACATTTTGTAAAAAAGAGGACTGAGTTGGTAATCAGGTTTGGTTTTAATGGAGTTTGACCTCTTTTTTTTGTTGTAACAAACCAGATAAGCAGGTACATACATTGACTCATAGGTCATGCATGATTCTATAAGGTACAGTGAGTTATCCATGGATCATACTGTGCATAATTCTCAGCTCTTCACTTTTCAGACAAACAGCAGGTGATCTTTAACAGTAATTAGATCAGTGACTATAGTTCTCCTTCTCTAACTGTGCAGTCTGATTACATCTTCATGTACTTGACTGTTACAGTACCACATGTTCCTCATTATCACTTCAAATGTGTGTGCTCCTTCTTCTGACTGTAATGCAGCTTAAACAGGCAAATTTTCCATTGAGGTCACTCAGACCTCAACTTTGTTCTGTTCCCTCTTCTTCTTTTTTTCTGGAGAATTGCTTTGCAGAATAAGAAATACACAGTTAAGAGGGTTTCCAGATCAATAGCAAAACTGCTTTTTCTCCTCTATAGTGTGTCTGTCCTGCAGTTTTTAAATCAATGATTGTGTTTTTCTGCATCAGTCAGTTTAAAGGGAATTGTCCTCAAAGTTTTCATGTTTTCTCTGTTTCTGTTTTTGATTGTATGCACATCTGTTTTTAGGTGACTCGAGTTGAATATTGCTCTGATTTCTCATTTACTGATTTTTCTAGGGTTGGGCTGATGTGAAAATTTTCAAACCTGTTTGATATTAAGTAAAATGCTGAACTGTAAGACTAAATTTTACCACTAGATGATGGATGTGACTCAGCTGCTGTAGAGTGGAACGTAATGAGAACCCATGTGGTGTTTAAGTTACTTAGTTTCCCACAACATAGTCCTGAAAATGTTTCACAATAAAAGCATTTCTAAGAAATGAAGGATTTCTATCCACTCAAACACCAAAGGGCTTTTGAAGTGTTGAGTTTGTGTTAGAATTATATTAGAAAGGGAGAATGATGAGCTCATTGCTTATTAACATTCCAGCAATGTATTTTGCAAACTTGAGAGCAACTTAGCTCCACACCACCGTCTGCTCAGCTGTGGTAATAGATATATTATAATGAAATAGATAGTAAATGCAAAGATGGTGCCCATTCATTTCAATGAGAGTTGCTTGCCTCATGCGTAAGCCAAGTAAGTCTGAAAAAAAAAGAAGCAAAAATGTTGTGATGATGTCACAGATTTTTAAAAAGGCTTTTTTTTTTCAGCTCGAGGAAAGTCTTACAAATATAAAAACTCCATGGATCAAAAATTCATAAGAGAAACAGTCATACCTGACCTCGTTGGTCCCTTTTTATAATGGTGGCTTTTGGGGGAAAATGCTTTTTGGACCAGTGGAGAACTTTTTCCTGCGATGACTGCCCACATTTCCCATCATCCCTACTACTGCTGGAACACATCATCAAACTGAACAAACTCAAACTACTCAGTAGTTTGCTAAGTTTGCTGTTTTATGTTCCGCAATGCAAATGTAAGCCTACTTATTGTTAGTGTGTCTGTTGAAGACACGGTCGTTTATGTTGATAATTGACATTTTTGCGCTGGTCTATAGTTTTAACCATGACTGAGGTGGCTGTTACATTTCTTGAGGTCAGCTCTAATTTACATGTGTGAGTTCTTGGCTCCTCCTTCTTTCTGTTTACTTTAACGGCCATGTATGAGTCAGAAATGGCTAAGTTTATTTTCCTCACCCCACAGTGATGCAAAAATATATAACACCACTGATCATCTTCCCTGCATATTCCTCCAATGATGAAATAAATCCATGTTAAAACCAGATTAAAATTTAAGTCAGTAACCTCAGTAAAAACACTGATTGCCCAGTTCAGTGAAGTGTTGACAGTGATAAGTGATTAAATTAATATGTGTCAAAGGTCCTTTTGATTTTGAGATCCAGTATTTTTAGGCATCTGACAAATGGACACTGTTAAATAGGGTGGAATAAAACTAATTTTAAAATATGCAGTTATTATCATCACTCTAATGTGCTTTATGTGTCTGTCTTTCAGGATTATGACAGAATGAAATATTCAAACTTTTAGAAGGTTTATATATACACTGATGTATATGTATATATATATATATATATATATATATATATCAATGTCAGTTAGTGTATAGTCAAATTCAAGTTTGTACACTGGACAGGACCAGTCAAACTGGAAACTGACCCAACTCGAGTTTTCACTGTTCTGATCACATACCTAATGTGCCTAACATAATTATATTTTCATTCAGAATACATGGAGTACAACCAGTAGAAGCTTTTATTGTGCTTTCCCAGCAGAAGAACTGAAGTAAAGTAGATAAGTGGATGAGAGCAGTTAAACAACACATCAGCTTCACTACATCACATTTGCAGGCTATAGACACTGGTCTGTTATGGAGTACAGGATTATTCCATATAATCCCGCAAATACCAGGGAGGCATATTTAGCAGTGACTGGAAAAACACCCAGACAGTGTGTGGGTACAAAATGCATCACTCACCGAAAAAGAGCCTGACACACTGAAGCTAAAAAACACTGGATGACAACAGAAATGTGTATGTTTGACTGTAAAAGCAAGAAAAGCAGAGGGCAGGTGCTCGTTCTTTTCCCCATAGCTCAGCTCTCCCTCCTACTGTCTGAGGGGATTAGGACTGTAGCAGAGAATGGGAGGAGAGCGTCTAACTGTAGGTATATAAAGCCACAGAAAGAGGTCAGTGCACACAACCGCTAGGAGATTCCACACTAAATCTACACAGAGGCTCGGAATCTGCCCTCGGCCATGCCACCCCACATTTCCATCTCATCTTGATTCTGCTGGTTAGGGCTGTAGTGAACATCAGCAAGGCGGGATCCTCTCAGTGGAGCATGACAACACCACACGTGAGCGCTCACGCTTTGCACACAGCTCAGGCCGAGCAGCCCCTCAGCTACAGCATAATATAAACCCCTCGCCCTGAGAGGAGGAGCCTGTGGAGCGTTCAGTGTGCTGACTTAACCAAGAACATGAATTTAATCGTTGCTGTTGATCACCAAGAAGTAGAACAATGACTTAATGGCATGATGAATGAAACGTGGGCCACTAGAAGAGGTCGCTCAGTAGAGTGCAGATCCCTGCCAGGCAACACCTACCGCAATGCCACCACAACGGCCAGGTGCAACCAGCAGGGATTTGCAAAGTTCTGCCTACGTTATCATGACATCTACATATGTGGCCTCAAACTGGAACAAAATTTCAAACTGAAGCAGTTGTTGACCACTTGCGGCACCTAGTGGCCAGTTAAGAAACGCGAGAACTCAGCTGTCAATGGCTGTGTAGAACACAGCAGTCAATAGAATTACTGCCTCACAGAATTTTGTATGAACCACATGCCGCTGGAGTAAAACAACAGCACATCCTCACTGTCATATCGCTCAGATGTGGTGTTTATAACACAACTGAGCAAAAGCAAAAGCAAAAGTGCCCTTCGTGGAACGCCTGCACATTGAAGCCAGGGGTCAATAGCTGCGGACGCCACGGATGGCTCATTGTTCTGTTTATACTACTTTCTGGAGTGTGTTTGAAGGACAGTGGACCCTCACACACTCATGGATGTGGAAACACCAGCTTAACTCCAAAGCGCATAATTAAATTTCAATAGACAACATTTTAATTCGAGTCCAATCTTCACCAGGTTAAAATGTTTGAAAGGGTTACCACACTGGCTGAGTGGCAGTGTAGTTAACCATCCATACTGCTCTGCAAGTGGCGTGCACATCCTCCTAGTAAAACACATATCCGTCCTATATGCCCAAGCAAATGAAACATGTTGGTGAGTAGTTCGTACACGCGAGGCGAGGAAGTTTTTTATCACAATGCTGCAGTCCCGTACAGTCCACCTCTGCAAAGCTCAATGCCAAAATCGACCCGTTTTCCATTATGATCTCTAAATCAAATAGGGGCCCAACCTGACGTGTGTTTAGAAGCTCAGGGCTGCTGCTGGGTGGTGCAGGCAAAAAACTTGGGGTGCACAAAGCCCAGAGGAAATAAAGTGACAAAACTGAATACAGAAGTAAAAGACTTTGAGGGCAGAAACACCCTCCATGTGTTCTATGGAGTATGTTCACTTGTGTTTCCACCTGCTCAGTCCAGCTCATTGGCAGAGGCACACGCGCACAGACCTCTCTTAAACTGTGTATCACGTACAACTATTGTATATTAAACAGGATTGCAACCTGTTTAATATACAGTCTACTGTATGTCTGCAACTCATTATTTGGACTGCTATACTCATTTATGTATGTGTCATAGCTACGTATTGCTCTTTTAAGCCACTTTATTGCTTTTTACGTTGGATAAATAGGGACTGATATTTAGCGGTCTTTAAATACATAGATGTGCCTCTTAAAAACATGCAGAAGGGGGGCTTAAATATATTAATTAGTCTTTAGATATGGTACTCATATAGAGTCTTATCTACCAAGATAAGCTGCAGCTGTTTTTGATTGTGCCTTTGCCAAATTTTGCATTGCATGAACAGCAACAGCAATATTCTCTTTAGTTTCCCAGGGACATGGGCTTTTGGTGCAGCACTGATTAAAATTTGATCAAATTGGCCTTCAACCATTCTCTTCCTTTCCTGTATTCCAGCCTGTTTGTTTAACCTCCATCGCCAAGAAAAGAACACTTTGTAATTAGTGTTAGGCTGAAATGAAAAAAAGGTCTTTGTCTTTGTTTCCATTGTGCCTTTTGATAGCTTTGTAATGAAGCCTTTGAGTTTAAAAAACAGCCCTTTGCTTTGCTCTGATAAATCTCATTATTGCACTGTTCATGTCTCTGCTGAGTTTGACAAACACGTCTTTTGAGCTTTTGTCCAGTGGTCACATGCCCTCCTGCTCCGTCTCTCCCTGGATCTCTATCTGTCTCCCTTTAGCATTAGTCACTCATCGTTCAAGTATACATCAGTTCTAGAGGCTGTGCTTCACTATATTTACATACGACTCCTTATGCCTCACTGCCATGACTTTAGTTTATTGATGCACAGAAAACTGCAAAAGTAGCATGGGTGAGGAAACATACAAAAAACACAATAAATCATAATATGAAACTGTAGTACTTGTTGAATTGCAATACATATTGAATTAGCACCCAATTATCGTGATAGTATTGAATGGGGAGATAAGTGTATCGTCTCAGCCCCGATACCTACAACATCACAGTTTCAAGCATAGTGGCATTGAGGAAGCTGCCGTATTTGACACATTGGGAGTGAGAACCGCCTTCAGCTGCACAGTACAAGATCTAACAAAACAGAACGTTGCAACCTGATTTGTAAACATATGTGGCAACCTCAATGTATCATGAAAATGAGGGAAATACTTTTTGACTTGTATTGAACTGAATACAGCGCGAAGACAAGATATTTACTATTCAAATTGATAAACTTTATTGTTTTTTGTAATTATAAACCCATTCTGAATTTGATGCCTGCAACGCATTTCTAAAATGTTGGGACAAGAACGACAAAAGACTGGGAAAGTTATGGAATGCTCAAAATGTTTGGAACATTCCACACGTAAACGGATTAATTGGTAAGAGGTGACGGTATCATGATTCGGTAGCAGAGGGGCTTTGTTTTTGGAAGTCGTGGACGTTTTGTCCTCCTCAAAAGCCTGCATCTGTGATGGTATGGGTTTGTGTTAGGGCCCATGGCATCATGGCTAACTGTCACGTCTGTGAAGACCCTGTTAATGCTGAGAGGTACGTACAGGTTTTGGAACGACATATGCTGCCATTCAGACGATGTGTTTTTCAGAGACGTCCCTGCTTATTTCAGCAAGACAATGCCAAGACACATTCTGCACATGTTCCAACAGTGTGGCTTCATTGTAAAAGAGTTCTGGGAGTAGACTGACCTGCCTGCAGTCCAAAACTGTCTCCCATTGAAAATGTGTGGTGCATTATGAAAATACTACAATGGAGACCCTGGACTGTTGAACACTTGATATTGTATATCAAGCAAGAATGGAAAATAATTTGCAGCCGTCATATTCAGACTGAGTGTGCATTTATTAAAAAAACAATGAAGTTATTCAGTTTGAACATTCAGTATCTTGTCTTTGTATTGTATTCAGTTGACTATTGGTAGAAACCCTTTGCCGAATCATTGAATTCTGCAATTATTTACATTTTACACAACATCCCAACGTTTAAGGAATTGTTTTTTACATACTCCTGACTTAGCACTTTCTTCTATTACTTATTCAGGCGTTAAATAGTGCAAACAAAGGGACTGACACTAGGCTAATACCCAGGAATACTGCTGATTGATTTTCTACTAATTTAATCACCTATGTTGTCAAATGGGACTTCTTTGCAGGCCCAGCTATTACACTTTGTCAGTAGCTTTAATGATTCCTTTCATCATAAATCTTGACCTCCTGATCTCAACTCCAATAAATCTCAGCAAGCCAAGTAAATAAAGTAATGCAAGTTATCTACAGAGAGCTCGGTAAACACCAATGAAAAGACAATGAAAAGAAAATAATTTATTCTCACTTCAGGCTTCATGCACACCAAACAATGCTCCGATGCAGCTCCACGGTCCTCTAATCTGGTTGTGTAACCGCAGCATGGGTGATTTTACCCACTGCTGTAGCTGTAGTGATTCTACTCACACAGTAGATTGTAGGTCACTGGGCTTCTCTCAGGCTTCAGGTCAAATGGCCTTGGATTGGTACAGTAGATATGGTCTTTAGCTCCAAGCCTTCCTTTAGCAAACATTTCACCTCATTATAGCAATTCCACTGTTGGCTGCTTAGCAGTGTATTAAGGCCCAATATATAAAGCTAGTGACACTAAACACAGAGAACCACGTACACGCTTCTTCACTTTAGTACATGTTTGTGTTAGTATGGTTTAAAATGTTGTTCGATGAGATGATTCTTAGAATGTTTAACCTGATATTGACACAAACAGATAAAATGTATAAAAGCAATACTCAATATATATTTTGATACCACAGCAAACAAAAAAAGTCCTAGGCACACAATAGATTTTTCCTGTTTCTTATTAACCTGCACACAGCGCTGATGATACATATATGATTTTTAGTTTGTAAATGCATTGTTATCAGGCAGGTACTCTGTATCACCCGATTCACAAAATTCCGGTATCTATATCAGCATCAGGAGGGGGGAAAAAAAGGTGTCTGAACACCTCTCGTTTTGAAAATGTGGTATCAAAGATGTATTGAAGTATCAATACTTTTGACAACCTTGCTGCATAAAATGAGATTTTAGATTGAGTGAAACAGAAAAAAAAAAAAAATCAAAAATACAATGACTGTCCCACTTTCTATTAATGAATCTCCGTGGTTTTTGTTTGGCAGTCCAGATAAATCAGAGGCGCTCTCATTGTGAGTCTAAAAATCCTCAGCTCATGGATTACAGAAGATTGAATATTGATGTTGAAGACCTCTGTAAATAAAACACTGCCCTCTGTAACTAGTCTCCAGACCTCTGTAACTGGTCCACAGACATCTGTAACTCATTCACGCACCTCTGTAACTAGTCTACTGATCTCTGTAACTAGTCCATAGACCATGACAGCCTCACTAAATACAGTAAAACTGTAGAATGAATGAACATAAAAAGAACCTCACAATGACTGTCCCACTTACAGTTTTCTGGCAGTCTAGAGAAATCTGGGGTGCTCTGATTATGAGTCTAAAAATCCGTAGCTCACGGATTGTAGAAGATTGAATGATGATGATGAATTATTGAATATTCTGATGTAGAACGTGATGTATGTTGATGTATGTTGTAGACAAAAGACTGAAGGTGTTGTACACCCTTGACAACATCACACTGTATGGCATAATTGTAAGGGTATTATTGCCAGTGCACTACAGCTTCATGCTTATGATAATATTTAGAGACAACTTTGACACACATCATTGAGAAAGTTTATTTATGAAGGAAATCTAAAACTCGTATCAGGGCTAAGAGATCTGACAGCATCTTTATAATTAATTTTAATCTAGTGGCAACTGTGTGTTGGTGTGTATCCTCGCTGGCAGTTGTTGCTAGGTTACAGGTATATAAAGTAAACAGGCAGCGGGGCCCACTCATTAATCCGGCCGCAGTGCTGTACCAAGGGATTTTGACGCTCATTAGAGTGCCACAGCCAATCACAACACATGGACTGGGCTAACTCAGCCGAAGATAATATATGGTGTAGAATATGGTATATTGATAATTTAATGATTTTTTATCTGACATGCGTGAAGAAAATGAGTCATATTCCTTGAATATGGTTGACTACGTACGTGAGAAGAGCATAATTTTAGCGATGGTGTGCTTCTATATTTAGAGCCTCTCCACTCGGCCATTAATTTAGCCACGGTAAGCTAAACAGCAGTAGTCGCTGCAGACACCTGCCTCCCTGCCCCTGTAGCAACACCCCAGTGGAAACACCATCTGTGTTTGGGAACTGCCTATACAGCCCTAAAGCAGACAGACACTGCTGCCGGCCTCCTTGTGTCCTCGTCCCTAGAGAGGACAGCAGAGAAAAAGCGAGTGCATGATGTATCATGTTTGTGTATCTGTTGTAGCTATGTTCAGGAGAATGTGGAGAATATGTCATAATATGTATGAATTTAGTGACGACTAGAAACCACCTTTACGCTGAACTGAGACAAAACGGTGATTTTTACTGCAGGCTAGTGAATGCTTACGGTGGAGAAGAATGGATAGCAAGTGGACATGGATAGGATGTATAGCTGCTGAGGAACAGCTCCATAAAGTTGAACAAACAAATGTATTCAGTCAAGTATTAAATGAGAAATCTGCAATATATTTACTGTAATAAATCATAAAGTGACCACGATGTGTCTTGAGAGATCAAGGAAACATGTTAAGTTGAAATACTCGCTTCACTAAACAGGACAGCTGCGATGTTACCCTTTGAAATATCCGTTCCAGACCAGAATAACTGTTTTTGTATGTCCATTTAACATCAAATTAATGCCAAATTTATGCCAAATGAGTGTCTGTTTATGATTTGTAAGAAATCATTAATAATCTTGTTGAAAGCGTAGATGTTTATAACTGTTAAATTGAGAGAAAAAATGTTAATGGAGTTTGGCAGGCAGTGAGGCAGACAGCCACATAACTCATCCAGAGTGTTATTTCAGAGCAGTGGGCTTTTGTTTTCAGGATAACAAGCTTAACCTTAAACTGACAGACAGCTGACTGTTATAAACAGCTTTCTTCAACCATAGATTGTATGTTAAACAGGACTGAGAGAACAAGACTGGATTCATGGCCAGGAGGAGAGAAGTGAAACTGAAACTGGAAAAGATGCAGTGTAATTAAGTAAGAGATAATACCTGACAACCTTAGTCCGTATGAGATGTCAATTCCATGATTGTAATGAATGACACAGATAAATGCTTCCTGTTGGGTGGTTTTTAGTCTTTATGAGATTTTATTAGGCTATTAACACTGCTCGCACCATTAAAAGGAGGAGAAACAGAGGAGAGTTTAAATGAGATATGTTTTTTTTAAGCCACACTATCGGCACTGCTTTGGTCTATGTGGTCTTATCAACTATTGACTAGATTACTATGACAAATCAAATCACCAACATAAACCACCGCACACTGAACTGAGTTGCTGTGATTGTATTAAGAGCGAACAACGCGTTTCGCCCGTGGTTTCTTCAGGTTTGCTCAGTAGAAACACATGAGCGCTCACAGGTGTGCTAAATACACATGGGTCACATAATTATCAATCACAGTTATTTCATTATTATTTTTCAATATTTTTTCTTTAACATTCTTCAAAAGCATTTTTCAAAGGGATTTTCAATTTATACAAAAAGCATAATACATTCACACGAAATTACATAGATCAAAACACAAAGCAAGAGTCATAAAGAGTTAATGTTACAAGAATAATATGTAACTTCACCTCATACCATAGATTACTATGACATTTTGTATAAATATGTATGAAACTGATGATCACCGTACTTTTCATCAAGCACCACAAATGATGTTGACATTTTTTTTTTTAGTTCAGTTTAGTTTTAGTTTGTGTATCGTATTTCATCAAATAAAAGCCAGGTGTCCAATAATGGCTGGAGAGTTGTCCACAAAGATTTGCTGCAAATGTTTCACAATAAAAGCCTTGTTAGGAAATTAAGTGTTTCTCTCCACCGGAGCGGCAGAGAGCTTTTAATTTGAAATGTTGAGTTTGTATAGACAATGTAATGCAGTAACTTTCACAGGACAAACAGGAGCAGATCAAAACAAGGCTTTGTAATAAAATATGACCAACCATACTTAGCAAACAGTGGGAATGCCTCTAATACAAGCCTGCTTCAAATAAAAGCCCGCTACCTTCTACAGTTGAGGTAAATAAAGGCCCCGGTCACTATTTGTGGAAGTACGGTAGGCCTATGCATGTACATATTAGGGCTGCACGCATTTTTTAAACGGTTAATCTATCCATTAATTTATCAACTAATCTAACTGTCAACATTTCACTGAACTGGACAATCAGTATTTTGACTTGAAATTTAAACTGGTTATGACTTGGTGTTATTTCATCACTGGAGTCATATGCAGCTAAGATGATCACTGGCAGTGTATTTTTGCATCAGTTTGGGCCAAAGAAAATACTTGTCATCATTTTTCTCCTGACTGAAATGGATTACAGGCAGTTTTTAACATTAGTTTTGACCATTTCTGTCTCATGTGGATGATAAATTGAACAGAAAGTACAATACGGCAGTGTGTAAAGTTAACAGCAGTGATGCAGACATGACTTTTAACACAGGGGTGATGAAGAGACTTCTAGAAAATCTATCTTAAGTGACTTTTACTAACAGAAATATGTTCCACTTGTTGATAATCCTCATAAATCATGTTTGGGTGCTCACACAAAGTAAACAGGACAACGCTGCAGCAGCTGCAGGAGGAGGCCAGGTCATTCGGCGCTTCACTTCCAGCCCTCGTGCGTAGCAATTTGTCCTGCTGTGATAAGTCATGTCCAGTTTATGGAGCTAAAGAGAACCAAACTGCTGCATCTCTGTCTAAAATACTTGTACACTTTAGATGATTGTGGCGAGTCTTGCTCTCTGCCACTTGTTCTCCGGCTGAATCCATGCTCTGACCAGGTGTAGCAGTTCATAGCGACGCGTCAACACACGATATGCAAATCAACGTATTTTCATTGACGGATCACCCCAGCCCTTCGCCCCAGTCTTACATGTGCCTCGGCATGGTGGCACAAGTCACAAGAAGAGTGACGCATTGTCAGCTTTGCCTCTACATCATAAATGAATAGAAGTAATCATACTACTTCTAAGATAAAGTATAATTTCTAAAAGCCATCTGGTCCTGTAGCACCTTAATCTACACAACTCAAACAGACTCGATGTAAGTTTGTCTCTACACATCAATGCAACAGAAAACCAGAGAAACACTATCTTTTTGGTATCAGGTGTTCTACACAAACTCCTGACAGAGATGGATTTATTGATAAAAGAACAGGGAGCCCATCTTCCCGCTGCATCCAATACACCTTTGAATTGTCAGGCTGAAGCACCATTCAACACTCTATCTCCTGCCATCTACTGATTAATCCAGTTGGAAGGCAGTAATTACAGAGTGCACTGACAAACTGATTCAGTGACTTGAATGAAACTCCTACCTGTGTCCTAATAGCCCCCCAAAAATAGCAGCAGTACAAAGACGGTGAGCCAGTGTGCGCCGCACACCCAGAAGTTCGCACACTTTGGTTTCTAACCTTCATCTTGACAAAGACTGAATGCTGGTGTCAGCACCAGAGGTAGAGTTTTTAAGGTTTTGCTAGTCGAGCATCTGAGGAATGATGTCTTTCCTGTTCTTTACTTTTTCATATTTCCAACCTGTTTCATGATGTTTTCATTTCATTTGAAAGCTCTCACTCACTAGGTGATGTTGCACATGTGAAATTCATGTGATTTTTCTGTAAGGGATTATCCCAAGTGTACAGACACACGCTTGAAGAGCAAGAGGCTCTGACAGACTCTCCACCTGAGAAAAAGATTGAGGCTAACACAGATAACATTAGCCATGCTGCTGACTTAGCAGCCACAGGTGAGCTTAAATGAACGAAGACCTGGAAGTGGGTCTCTGCTCCCTCTCTATGTCAACTAAGGGGCTCCGTGGCCTGGAAAACATCGAAGCTCATGAATGCATCACACTAGCTCATCCATCGTTACTATCTGTTATCCACATCAGCCAGTTAACCAACTCACATACTCAACATACACCTACCCCAACAATGGTAAAATTTTCACCCCTTCACACGGTAACCGAGGTGTGATGTCAGACAGACGAATCATGTAATATAACACACTTATCTGTTAGCTGTACTCACTGATCCTGTGCTGGGTCACATTTAATTTTGCCCATTGTGTGTTTAAAATGACAGAAAGTGACAATTCTTTCTTAACTATCAGCGTCCTTTGTCACTTCACCTTCTTATTTCTCTGACGTCTTCCAGGATTACACAGTACAGTAGATAATGCATGCACGAGGCAGAATGACAGAATGCACTTCTATATTTAGTAGCCCTGGTAGCTGATATATCACCGGCCCAGAGCTGCGTCCTCCTAACATTAGAATGCATCTCTTTACATTTCTGCCTTTAGGCATCATCAAAAATAACTATAGTGATCACTGGAGCGTCCCACTTGCTTTGCATCTCAGCGATGCAGCGAGTCACACTCTCTGCATGATGATCACTTCTGTTTGCTTAACCATTTGTTCTCTGAGTTTGTTATATCTGCTAACAATTGTTCAGTCACTCTAAGTGACTGCAAGTTGACTTGAGAGCCATGCTCTTCCTCCGTTGTGAGATTTTGTCAAATGTTGCCTTGACACCAGGTTCCATCTCCAAAATCACAATGCTGATACTTTTAATTTAAGGATCCTTTTATTTGGTTAAAATGTCAACCACTTAAACTCCAGGGGCATGCCCACACCCCCAGCTGAACATTATTCTCTTTTAGAGGCTAGAGTGGAGACACTGTTATAGAAGACCTAAGGAATCCATTAGTACCAACCTTGTCAGGCCATGACTTCGAAGTTAGGCTAAATATTTCCAAGGGAAACGCTGGCATGGTTATTTTCAAAGGGGTCCCCTAATCTCTCACCTCAAGATATCAGAATGAAAATGGGTTCTATGGGTACCCGTGAGGCTCCCCTTTACAAACACGCCCACTTCATGTTCCCATCCCATGCAATTCTTTTGCATGTAGTATAAATGTTCTATTTTCACCTGTTCAGTTTGAATATTAAGGGTTTTCTGAACAATATCCAGAACAGAGGTGCTCGCCACCTAAATCACAGCATAGATTTTCCCGTGGTGTCCCTCAAGGTCTGTTAGTCTTTATTTGGTAACTTGGAGGGGTTTTTCACCATTTTATGTCAATGCTCAAGTGGTAAATGTTATCAACCCCCAAACTACTGCAACAATTTATAAGACAAGATGGGAATGACGATCATGTACTTCCATCACAATCTTCTAAGCTCATATACACTCTAGACACTCAAAATCAAATCCTCCTAAAAAACACAGTGTTTATTGCAGATTTCTGACTAGAACAACTTAACACAGAGTGCCGAACTGCATCTCAAATTAATCTTCGGGTTCCAGCTGTCAGATAGTGCACACCGCTTCTATGTGGCATATACTGTTGACCTGGGTCTATGTTAGGGAGAGTGGAAGAGTATTTTATAGCTGTTTCTCTTTGATCGTACTGTTGAGAAATAGTATGTCAATTAGGGCTGCAACTAATGATTATTTTCATCATCATTTAATCTGTCGCTTATTTTCTTGATTAATCAATTAGTTGTTTGGTCTATAAAAAGAGAGTGGTGGTTTTTCTTTTAAAAAAGTACTCAAAAAGTACTTTTGATTATCAAAATAATTGATTAAGAACTGATTAATTGTTGCGGCTCTAATGCCGGTTTTCTTTTGCCAAGAACTGTCTCATGCTGTAGTTCACTCTGTCACAGCTCTACCAACCAACAATTCAGTTTAACTTGTGTGTAACCATGCCATGAGATGATTATTTCTCTGTTTGTACCCATCTGTTACTACCTCTGTGTTTGTGTGTGTTTCAATTTTTAATCACCCTACCCACATCTGTCCTGCATGTACTGACATCTGTTGTACTGGTTCAGAATAACACACACACCTACAGAACCGTACAGTATGTGTTCGTCCCTCTGAATGAGCTGCTCAGCCTCCCACTGCTGTTTGTGTCTTCGTATGAGTGTATGTTTGGGATCTTGGACTTGATTGATGGTTTGTGGACTTGACGTGTTGGTGACACCTGTTGTGCTTGCTCTCAGTGGTCACATGTGGTCCTGTTGCTCTCTCCAGAACAGGCCACCAGCAGTACAGGGGTCCCCCCACAACGGCCAGCCCCCACCCTGCATGAACCCTGCCTTGATGAACGCTCCCTGGGTGAGAGAGGGGAGGAGGAGGGATTGTTTTTTTTTGTTTGTTTTTTTTTTCACCCCATATCATCCTGGCGATCAACCACAGTATTAATGACATGACATGATGTGTTTCGCAGTTAAAAGGAGGTGTCATCATGTTGATGCACAGTAAATATAATTCACTCCATCATATGTTCACTGATCACAAATGACTCTCATGAACATCGTTGTTATTGCTATATTTATATTGTTCATTTTGTCATTATTCATGTCAGTTCTGGGTTTACATATTAACAAAGGGATCCATTTTTTGTCCTGTGAATCTGTTGTTAAAGCGATATTCCACCCTGCGAGAATAAGCCATTCAGTATGTACTCACCACTATACCGATGTGATGATAAGTGAAGACTTTCAGTACACCAAACAATCCTGGAGTTTTAGGAGAAACAGGATAGCAGCCTCATCTAGTACAATGGCAGTGAACGGTGACCACGGATAAAACGTTAAAAAAAGAACACAAAACAAACACAAAATGTCTCCATCCTGCTTGTGTGGTGTAATCCAAGTGTCCACTAGCCGCTACATTAAAAATTAACCGCAAAAGACGCCATTTTCGCCATGTTTTTAGCAGAAATATCAGCTGTAGCACGTAGCCGGTAGGATGTAAACATGGCGATCTCGCGAGACTTCGTATATATCTTAATGGACGCATGTACGCAAGTCTTGCGAGATCAACGCCATGTTTACATCTTACCGGCTACGTGCTACAGCTACAGCTGATATTTCTGCTAAAAACATGGCGAAAATGGTGTCTTTTGCGGTTAATTTTTAATGTCGCGGCTCACAGATACTTGGATTACACCACACAAGCAGGATGGAGACATTTTGTGTTTGTTTTGTGTGCTATTATTAACATTTTATCCGTGGTCACCGTTCACTGCCATTGTACTGGATGAGGCTGCTACAGTACCCTGTTTCTCCTAAAACTCCAGGATTGTTTTGTGTAAGATCTTCACTTATCATCACATCGGTATAGTGGTGAGTACATACTGAGTGGGTTATTCTCGCAGGGTGGAATATCACTTTAAAGCAGAAGTTGAGTATTAGAATGGATTTTATTGTACTGTGCATATAAAAGAAAACATTTCCAAACTGTACTGTTTGGTATTGGATGACTTAGTTGGGATAGCTAAGACATTTCCCTTTAACATATTTCATAAAATAACCAAACCAAAATAACATTATTTAACTTCTCTAAAAATAAAGTACATTACATACAGTAACTTCACCCAAAAGAGCAACAAAATAAGAATATTGTCTAAATAATGAATCATTTAGAAAACAAGAAAACAATTTTTCAATCTTAGCTTTTTTGTCACAAACAACTGCATCTTTAAGTGAACCTAATTAGGATCCACAGAAGGTACAGTAAATATCTTCTACTGTATGTGAGTGAGAGTTTTTCTTTTAAATGTTCTTTTCTTTTTTGGGGCGGACCTGAAACATGGCCTGGTGGCTAATAACCTCTTTCTATAGTGTGACAAACTAAGACCACATATTCATTATTGTTTATACAGCTTTAATATTTCACATTCACAAATAATAGTATGAAGCTCAGGCAGTGTTTAATTAAGACCTAGAGTAATATTATGAATCTGGTGCTTTTCTGGGTGCATCATAGTTTTACCATGTTACTGTTTACACCATCATCTTCATTTTTATTCATTGTTTTTCACTAAGTAAATATACAAATTTTATGGGACAGTTCACCCCAAAGTCATAAATTCATATTTTTCCTCTTACTTGTAGTGCTTTTTATTCATCTTGACTTTTTTGGTGTGAGTTTCAGAGTTTTGGAGATGTGAAATGGCGCTCAAAGCGACAAAAAATATATTTGAACTCAAAAAACAGCAAAGTCACTTTCCAAAAATCATGACCTGGTTACTCAAGATAATGCACAGACTTTGTTGTGAGGAGTTTCATTTTGGAACTGTTTTCTTACTGCCAAGTTACACCCACCAACTGTATCACTACACAGAAGGAAGCATGTGTCTACCCATAGAAGAGAGGCTTTTCTCCTGACAGCACAGGTTGTAAGCATTAATGGTGTCCTCTTGTGAGATGGAGACAGATGTTGTTGAGTTTTTCAAATGTATTTTTTTGGTGCTTTGAGCCAAATGCCATTTAGTCCCAGTAGATTGGAGGGAAGGCAGACATCTCTACGGCCGATATCGGCAAAAATCTGCAACTCACATCAAAATTTCTAGATGGATAAAAAGCTACAGGTAACAGAAATTTGAGCTGAACTGTCCCTCTAACACCATGCTTTTCGTAAGTATGAATATTTAAGCATTGTACAATAATTGTACCAAAAAGGGAAAATGAAGACATGAATATGAATTTACCATTATGATACATTTAGATAGTTTGAGAAGATGAATTATTATTCTCCTGTCATTGCTGGGAACAATAACACAAACTCTGTACTTACTTTTTTTTTTGGATCTCATCACTTTTATTTGTCCGTGTCTTTCTCTCTCTCCACCCTTCTCTGTTTCTCTTTCACCCTTTCCCACTCACAGCAATACCATTACCAAGAAGACGACTCGCCGCCTCTTGACCAGGGATTCCCGCGGCTCACCAACGAGGTGCGAGCCCCGGAGCTCGTGCACGTATCCGAGAAGAACCTGTCGGAGATCGAGAATGTGCACGGCTACGTGTCCCATTCCCACATCTCTCCTCTCAAGGTTAGCGCTCTAAACCTCTCTCCCATCATTCCCAGTGTGGGCTTTTAGCACCTGGCTTAGACACCATGACCCTCCAACCTTCATCCCAGTCCAGCCACATGAACAACTGCCAAAATTAAATCTCTTTCAGTCTCTGTTCCTCCTCCGTGTTTGTCATTTAAATTTGAATATAACCACAGGCTGCTCACTGTTCGTTTGATATAAATTCATGTTACTTTTGTGTTCTGTCAGGCAAATTAAAGGGAAGTGATAAACAACAACTTGTGGTGTTTGTACCATCAGGGGAATCAAACGGAAAGAAACAGCCAGATAAATTATAGAACACATATTTTACTTTTGTCTGTTCTGCACAAATGTGTGACTAGACAGTAGATTGTGGCTGAATTCAGGCCTATTTCGAGATTTGGATGCAGCAATATGTGATTTCTGCTCGTGTTTGATGTGAATTACAGTGTTTACTCCTTTTTTCCTTTTCCTTTCTTTTGATGTGCTTTTCTGAGCCACAAAAGCACAAATTGGTGACAATAATTTGGTTTCCAGGAAATGATAAAATACTGTCTTCACACCCCTCCTTACCATTCCTTGCACACATTTTCCCTCTGCATCGTCGTAATTCATGAAGTGCCAACGTGTGTCCTGAGGTGGACTCCAGCCTCTAACATCTCAGTGCCTCTGTCTGCCCACAAAAGAGCACGTCTTCGTGTAGAGTCCAGAGCTGGAGGAAAAAGACATTCCAGATGTGTTGGGAGGTTTCAGGCACATGGTGCAAGCTGTACCTCTATTATTGATCTGAGTCAGTGATACAGTAAAAGAGGTGTTGAAGATGAGCAGTTTGTTGTGAAGTGGTTGTGTTTCTTCAGGTTTGAGTCAGCAGAGGGCAGTGTTGGACATGATGAGAAGTCTGATTGTGTTAGCAGTTTATTTCAGGCGATGTTTGAAGTTCTTGGTAAACCAGTCACTGTTTCGGTGAACGGAGAATAACTTGTCTGCGTGTTTGCTATGTTTTGGTTCACAGAAGCATAGGCAGAACGTTGAGCAACACTTGCTGAATGAATCCAGAATTCAAGAAAGACTGATTAAGGGTTGTGCTGTAATGATGTCAGTTTGATAAACGCCTGGTTTATGGATGAATATTCTTCTCCTGCGCAGTTTTACATGATTTAATATGACATTTAGTGATGATTTTAAAAAAAACAGTCAGGACATGATATGTCTAAGGATGCCATAAAGAACTTTATCAGTGGAGAAATGTGCATGTATTTGTTTTATTGGAACAGAAATACCATACAAAACAATTTGTAACAGATCTGATCTGATGTGGTAAATAACTCTTTCCGGTTGTAACGGTTCAAATCAACTAATGTTCTTGAAGTGACTCCTCCCCTAAACAAACATACTCTGCAGTACATCTAATTACAGTATGTGAAAAAACATCTTGATAACACTTTCTGTGACGTCGATGTCTATAATGCATTATAAACATACTTCTAACATGTTGTACAGTGCTTAGAGGAATCTATAATTATAATTATGGACACTCATAAATATTCATAATGATTTATAACAATAATCGTAATACATACTGTAATGACTTATGAGCTCAGATATCATAATACAAATGCTGATCATTCCCTGATTTTTCTGGCATACATTACAGCCATTTTTGTTATGACCTGTTAAACAGTTTGTGCATTGTTCTTGCACAGATTAAAATTTTCACTTAACTTAAAGCAAAATGACCACTTATAGCAACTTATAAGCAGCTTGTAATGTATCATTTCAGCCTGTACCACAGGAGTTTCATTACTTCACCTTAAGCACCAAATAACCACTTTGAGTAACTTCTGATCACATTAAAAATAATTATAACAGTGATTATAATACATTATAAAATGGGTATAATGTATTACAACTATGAGAATAATAATACACCTACAAGAACCTACAAGAAGGTCAGTCATTATAAAATGCTTTGTAATTAATATGATGATTATTATAAAGCATTATGAATGTCTATGAGTGCTTACAACTATAATGATACATTACTATAAACACCGTATATCATGTTATAAAGATCTTCATAATGCATTAGAGACATAGGCTATCATAATACATTAAATGGTATTTTTCATTTGACTGCTTTCTGCTGCTACTGTGCATCCAAACACTTGGTTTGAAATGGTTATTAGGATGTGATCATAATTGAAATCATTGTCCCTAAGTCACGCCCCTTCTGGTTGCCCCATGGGACCAAATTTTGGAAATAATATGAATGGTAGTCTATGCAAGGGACCACTTTTTTTTATTCCATTTGAATTGCACGTATGTTGTTTATCAATTTAAAAGATAATTTTACAAGTTAAAAAAGTCTCAGTTTGTGGTGGGTTTGTTGTAGTTTAGTTTTAGTGAAACCACTCAGTGAACTACATGTCTCGTCTCTCACAGTATACTATACGTCACCAGCACCCACACCGCCGTCCCTTGTAACATTATCTTACCTGTAGTGTTTCATCCAGCGACTCCTGGTCCTTAATCAGTCGTGAAGAGAAAGAACGAGTAAGGCCTGTTGTTGTGTGACTACATCCCAGTACGAAAACACACAGGGGTCGTAACTTCAGCGGAGGGAGAAAGTCATGATGTCACTTACGCAACTTCTGGGTGTGTTGTCTTTCTAACTGCGTATCCTCAGTCTGACACTTCTACAGTTTTTCTGACAAAGTGTGACTTGTAAAATTATCTTTTCAATCGACAAACATCATACATGAAATTCAAGGAACAATTAAAATAGGATCAAAAAATGATTTGTCTCGCACCGCTGACTACAGTTCGTAGTTTTTCTTAAGTCAGGTGGTCCACCAGAAAGGGCGTGACTTCGGCTCTCTATTATATTGTCTGGAATCCATTTGATTGAATTCTTTTCCTTGGCTTTGATTTAGTGAAGACCTGTGGGATGACCTGCTGCATCATAGCAGACACTCAATATGATCAAATGGGATTGAACAGAAGTGCCTCTCTTGTAGTATTGTTCTTAGATGATGCTGTTAAGGATTTTTCTTTGATCCCACAGTCCTCATTGTTTGCCTTTGACATGTAGGCAGTGATATCTCGTCTCCAGCTACTGTCAGGAGCTCTGAGTGCTTCAGCTCCTCCTGTGTTGTGTGCTAAAGGGATATCTGTTGGTGCCGTGTTGTCATGCAGGAGGGGTGACGATGGATCAATGACATCTGATCCATTGTCATACTAAGCAACATATAGCCAATAAAGCAGCAGAGGCATGCTGAATGTCTCATTGGTGATCTTCATGGTGATGTCTCAAAGTCAGCGAGGTTATTGTGTATGTAAATGTTACACACAGCAGCAGTGATAATCGCCAAACAACCTTAAACCGACCTTTGGGTTTGGTGAACATTATGTTGCACTGTAGCTTTTTTAAAGAAAGCTGTTTATAATTTCAGGTCCCAACAGTGAGAAAACCACAAAGTAGCAGGTGGGGACAGACATGCCGTCTGCACCTTAATGGGTGTTGATGATCACGGGAGTGATATTAAGTGTGGTTGCGGAGCTGCGCGAGTGTTGACAGTTGGCAGTCATTCAGCTAATGTTGGTTTATGTTTATTGACAAGCTGTGAACATAAAACTGTTGTTTTCTTCTGCTTGTTTTTGCTGTAGAGCCCAGTTTGTGTCTCATCGGTGCAGTAGTGATTATCAGAGAATGTGATTTTTTTCACATGTGCAGTGGGTCTGTGATGGGAATGTGTCCCACTGGGTAAGAGGCTCTTCCTCATTGACAGAAATAATGCAGGAAGCCAGAGTGATCCACTCGCCCTCATCCTCATCCAGTCTTAACCCCTCTGAACATTTCCCCCCTTCTTGTCCCTCCAACATGTGACAGGGTGACCATCACTAATGCCTTTTTATCCTGCTGCATCAGGCTCCCTTCTTTTCTCTCTTTCTCTCTTTACCCAAGTATACTGGCTAGTGATCTTGTCTTTCATTTCTTACCTGCAGCCTGCACTGGTTACCCGTTTTGATCTTGCATACCCGGGTGTGACCACAGCAAACTACATGGCAAGTTTTATTTCATTTTATTTTTATTTGACCTCTGGGGAATCTCAATCCCCTGTTTTTCTTTCTTTATTTATTTATTTGGTATTACTTCAAACTCTTCCCTTATTTCTGGGTCTTCATACCCAGAAGGTTGATGTCCCCTCGGTGCTGCATGGACTTTGTTTTGGTGTTGTCTTCAATCCATTGCCTGAAGAAGCAGTCTTTCCTTTTCTTGTGGGTCGCTGCCCTGTTCTTGTCATACCCACACCTTGTTAAATTAACCCCATACGTGTTTGTGACCCATTTGCTTGCCAGCGAATCCCCATGTGCTTGCTGTGGTGTTACTGTGATCTGGTGTTAATCTGTCTCTGTTAATAACCATGTATTATATGTTGAATAGTCTACTGTACCCAGGAGCCCCTTGTCTGATTTAACCCACACGCAACAATGAAGCAAGGATGCACAGATCCATCAGCCCCAGATCGTTATTTACGCAGAATCACAGAGGAAGTGCTGTTGGACTGAATATCATCACGGCTGTGATTTGGTCATGCCAAAGATAATCGCAGCTGTGATTATATTCAGTCCTGCAGCACGACCTTGAGTGTGATATTGCTTTCACACAACAGTTTTACAAGCGCTATTTATTAGTTAACAGTAATAACTGACAACAGATTATGATTGCTGTTGTCAATTATTGCTCCGCCAACACAAGTAGTTCCGCCACTGAATTAGACTGTTGCCAAGCAAAGCACACATTTTCCTGCACACCAACATCAACTTCCTAGCTAGTTCATGTACTGTAGGTCTACAGTACATGTTACCGCAGTAGAGCTCCCCAGCTTAGCTGTCCCGATGGATCGATAAAACTGCCTCAAGCTCAGCTCAGACTTCTTTAGAGACAGAA
>JAJHUR010089603.1:0-39364 GCA_027495735.1 Lutjanus campechanus
AAGGTAAAGTGGTGAAAATGCTGTAGATAGAGCATACACTTTAGGTGGGTCTTTTTTGAGGTAGCTAAAATATGTTTTTCTGCTGACCCTGTCCACAGCAGTACATTCCTTAACTCCTGTGCTCATACTCCTCTCTTCTTCTCCAAACAGGGGGTGTGCTGGCCACCATTTACTGCAGGTAATACAATCACTATTGATAAGTAGCTCATACAAGCCCACTTTAATTAATCTAAAGTATCCCTTTAAGTTTGACCAGCCGACTAAAGAAGCAAAATGTTATGTGTTATGTTAACCATTTTTACTCCCTCCAATTAAACGGCTCATTGTTGTTTATCATTAAAAATAACACCAAGATATCCTGCTGTCCGCCCACAGCTTTCCCAGGTCGTTAAAACTTACTTCTTACAGGCCCACAATAATTAGCCTTCTCCTCGGTCACGTGACTTTGTCCTTCAGTGGCTGGTTTCCTGGGAGACGGTGTTCTTCCTGATGATTCACTGTCACAAGCATCTAGGATCACAAACATTTAAAGTTAAACATGGCTGAGGAAGGAAAACCTGTCGAACACAAAGTTAAGCGGCAAAATATTATGCTGCATAGTGACGAACAAAGAGAGCTTCAGCTGTTTATTTTAACGTTATCCTATTACAACTGTTCTAAATTAACGTGTATTACGGCCATTCCTCCAAAAACAGATGTAAACTTATACTACAGGGTCAGCCACAGTGGACAGAATATCAGGGACAGCTGGAGGAGCCAGAGGTGCAGAGGCCGCTCGGCCTATTTTTGCCAGAAAAAGCACAGGCCGCTGGCAAATGGTTGCACAACATGGTGGGGCGGTTCAGGTAAAGGCCTTGCCAGAGCTCTGGATCTCATTTTCTCTCCTTGTGCTCCCGGGTGTGCTCTACCTGCCAAGCTTCTTCTCGCTGCCATAAAGGCTGCATTCATCTAAATTGGAAAAAGTATGTGGGCAAAAACTCCCAGCCTGATAGCTGTGCAAAAACACGAGAGACAGCTCCACTCATCTCTCTCTAAGCCGTGTCTTCTGGCTTCTTGACTTCAAGACTCGCTGACGCTTTGCTCATTGCACACTGCTGCTTTGTTCAGTAAATAAACCTTCCACAATGACTTTATTCACTGGTTTGGTGCCAGATGCCTGCTCATAGCCCTCAGTTTTTCTCATAGCCTGCAAGTTTCACAGTAACATACTGTGTCTTCTTGAGACACTTTTGCTAAAATTCTGGAGCAAAAAGGATGAAGGATGATTCAGCAAAAGCGAGCAATCACATTTGATGCATTTGTTCCACTGCTAATTTCTTCTCTTTGAAAACCACTGCTCTGTGACTAAACTAAGTCACCAAATAACTAAATATCTTTAGTTTTTGGACAAAACAAGACATTTAAGAACGTTACCTCGGGCAACATTTCTCAACATTTTCTGACATCTAAACCAAACAAACAACTAACAATTTATAGAGAAAATTATCAAAAATAATTTGCAGAATTACGTCGTTTTCGTTGCGAAGAAAAAAAATCCAACTGAATTTAACATTCTGCGTCTTCTTGAGCCACTTTTGCTGCAATTCTGGAGCAAAAAGAGTGAAGGATGATTCTGCAAAACCCAGCAATCACGTTTAGCAAAGCTTGATGCGTTTGTTCCACTGCTACAACACTCTCTGTTTGTAAGCAGTGATGGATGAGGGGAGCGGGACGGATGGGCGCAGGCCAGCAGCCCTAGATAGATGTGGCACATATCTCAGCTTGGAGCTGATGTATGGCAGCGGCAGTTGCGTTAGCAGCAGTACTGTGTGATGCATCGCAGTATTTAGTGATCACAGTTAGAAATAAATTGGTCTATTCTCAGTACATCCACAGTCCCCAGAGAGGGGAAATCCAGTCTTAACTGTGAGTGCCTTTGAAGGTCCAGCGAAAATCCATTCGCAATCCAGCAGCCCCAGTGATTGCTTACTTTGTCCTACTTTGCTATTTTTTGACAGTGCCATAATGATGCTTGGTATAAATAGGATGGTTAACGGTTCATTGCTTGTTTGAAGAAAAATGAAAAGGGGGTGTGGGGGTAAGCTTATTTTACATGTGATAATCTTAGGGGCAACTAGAAAGTTAATTAAAAACTATAATTGGCTGTGGTTGCTGTTAATAGTCACCAGGGCGTTTCTTCAGACTTTATTGAGGGAAAAAAAAGCAAAAACATTATCAAGGCTTAACACTGGAGCGCAGATACTGATGGATCCTAAAAGTCACATGAATGTAATTTAAAAAGACAAGGCTGATACTGTCCCAAGCAGGCCGATAAATACTGATATGCACTCATTGACTCATTTTCTATATGTGGCCTTTTCTCTTGTTTTCTCCCATGTTTGACTGTGCAAGCAACATGAGTTCCTGACAAAATATGTCACTGTTATTTATAGCTCTGTTTCAGAGCTGGTGCACTGGCAGCATCGAGAGAAAGAACACTTCATGGACACTCACGAGAGAGAACTTCATGTCCACACGAGTTGTGTATTATGTAGCAGGGTCACCAAGTGCTTCAACAGACACATTTTTGGTTGGTGCACCACAAGGATATGCAGAATCATGTTGTTTGGAAACACTCATCTACATTTTTCACCATTTCCCACCATTTAATAGAACAAATAACTTATCAATTAATCGAGAAAATGATCAACAAATTAATCGATAAGGAAAATAATCATTAGTTGCAGGCCTAGCCTTCTTCAGTGGGCAGATATTTGGCTTGCGGGCCACAAGAAGTTGCAGAATTATGTTGTTTGATGTGAGCCAGTGCAGGGCCTGACATATTTACACGTTGGGGGGGCGGTGATGTCCTCTAACCATCCAACCAATTAATGAAATATTAGTTATATATCGTGCTGAAGAACTACAGCTGAAATGATTAGTCCATGAATAGATTAATTATCAAGCAGCACCGCCAACTATTTTGATCATTGCTTAATTGTTGATTAGTTCAGTCATTGTATAAGAAAAGAATCTCTGGTTTCAGCTTATCAAATGATAATATTTCCTGGTTTCTTTACTTCTCTATGACAGAGGTTTCCAAACCTCTATTATCTACTGTTTCTTCCCTTGTTGTCCTATTCTATTCAACCTTTTCCTGGGGACCCCCTACATCCAATTCAAGGTCCCCTGCTAGTCCTTGGACCCCAGTTTGAAAACCACTCCTCTATGACAGTAGACTGCTTATGTTTGCTTTGTAGACAAAATAAGACATTTAAGAACATCACACTGGGTTTTAGAAAGCAGTGGTTAACATTTTTACATCTTATGACATTTTATGGACTAAACAAGTAATTGCTTAATTGAGTAAATAATCAAAATAAATGTTATTTGCAGCCCCAGCTTCCACAGACACATTTTTGGCTTGTGGATTACAAGAACCTGCAGAATTATGTTTTCAGATGTGAACCAGTGCAGGGCTGGACATATTTACAATTTGGAAGGTAACATCTTTCTATCCTACCACTTAATGAAGTTAGCTAAGTTGCAGTATGCTGAAGGGCTACAACTGCAATGATTAGCTGTCAACTATTAAATTATTTAGCAATTATTTTGATACTCAATTTGACTAATCGTTTAGAGTCATTTTTAAAGAAAAATGTCCAAATTCTCTGATTTTTAGCTTCTCTAATGTGAATATTTTTCTGGGTTCTTTAATCCTCTGTGCCAGTAAACTGAATTTCTTTGGGGTGTGGGCAAAACGAGACATTTTTAAGCATTTCTGACACTTAATGGACCAAACTACTAATCAATTAATCAAAAAAAAAGATTGACAGTTTCACTGACAATTAAAATAATCATTAGTTGCAGCCCTAGCTTCAAAAGCCACATTTTTGGGTTGGGAATGAACCACAAAAATGTGCAGAATCATGCTGTTAGATGTGAATCAGTGCAGGGAAGGTAATGTCTGTTCACTGTCCTACCTGTTAAAAAAAACATTAGTTAAGTGGCATCTTGCTGGAGGACCTCTGGGACCCTCTCATGCCCCCAGGGAAGACCCCACTTAGCCCAGGTCATCCTAAATTTAACATTTATTTTTCCCTATGCTATTCCTGTGTGCCCTTCTTACCTTGCGAGGCTGACAGCAGGCGACTTGTCTCTTGCTGGGGGCCCTTCTCTGGCCCTGCCGGCCCGTCCGGAGGAAAGACGGTCTCCTTGGACATGAGACAGTCGTCTTTTTGGGGACACACGCGGCAGTAGAAGAAGTTCCTCCCTTTCCTCAGCCCTCAGCGCTGGGAAAACCAATGTCTCACCATCAGCACACGCTTGAAGACACAAAGCCACAGCGTGTAGGTCATTACTCAACTTGAGAAAGTCGTCTGCTTATTCACACGCCGAGAAAGTGACGTCGAGCTGCAGTAAAACTTAGTGGAAATTTCCCTTCTCTCGCTTTTTACATGAACTTGCTGAAAGACTACATGTGCAGCCCATTAGTTCACACACTCCCCCTTTCTGTATCTAAAAGGACGCTAAGAAGTGCTGTTTAGAGCTAAAGCGGCTATATTGTTTATATAGAATAACTTACCTTTCAAACATGACAACTCCCTCGCTTCAAATCTGAATTATTCCCATCCTTCCTTCCTCCAACTCTTGCGCAGAGACGTTGGGGAGAAAAAAAAACAGACAAACACACAGAGTGAAAGAGAGTCCAAAACTTTTCCGGTAACTTTTAGTTGACAGTGTGTCCCAGTCCCACTGTGTCCAGTTGAAGTTGACGCATTAAAAATTATCAATAATAATCCTCCCGACGCCCTCGACGCTCAGTGGCGGTAGTTTAGCTGAGGATAGTTGTGTCTAAACATTTTCATCATATCCGGATTCCTGTAGTGCAGCCAGTCAAGCCGCTCTTCTTTCCCCGTGCCTCCCTTGGCGGCAGAGAAGTGAACAAAGCCCTCCCTGAACATGTGTCCGCAAAAATAAACCCAAGAAAAACTTGAAAAACAAAATAAAATATTAAAAAATAATAAAAAATGTAGGCATATGTGAGCTTTTTCGATGTACGTGCTACATTAAAGTGTGTGAAAAATGTAGTGAAAAGTAAACAGACAAAAAGAAATTGCTAAAAGGAAATATCTGTCAGCATATGACATTTAGTGGCGCCTACTTTGGGACCAAAACAATTAATTAAAAAAAAAAAAAATACATCTAACATTATGTTTCAACAAACTTCCTCATCATGCTGTTGCTCAGTTGTCATGGAGATGGTTTCAGGTGACCTAAAAGTGAAATTTCGGTCACGTGATAACAGGAACTTCACTGAGGTAAGCCACAGGATGTAGTTGAAAGCCACAGAAAAAAATGCAAGTACCTTATGCTGACATTTTTATTATTTATATATTTATTTTATCACTTTATTCTCTCTCTCTATATATATATAAATGTGTGTGTGTGTGTGTGTGTGTGTATATATATATATATATATATATATATATATATATATATATATATACACACACACAAACCCAAAGTAACCAACTTTTAGTCCCTTTAATTACTGCAGCCAGAAATGTTTGCATGGTTGTAAGAGCCTATTGTTGGTCAGACATCTACAGTGTTGGGCACGTTACTCAGAAAGCGTAATAAGTTACTTTTTACTTATTATTCCTTTAATGAGTAATAATATTACTTAACTTATTACTTGGTATCAAAATAATTAGTTACATTACTCGTTATATTGCTATATTACTTTCATATCTTGTTGGCAGCCTTGTTGCGCTCCGAAGTTGAACTGCTGATCCAGTGGACTGTTAATACTCAGAAAGCTTTTGGATTAGCCGTCCAGATGACGGCTGCAGTGGAAACAGAGTCAGCCTCTCTGAGTGCGACCTTCAAATTAGATTACATCACCACGGATTCTCTCTCAAGGAACCAAACAAAGTAATGATAATACTTAACTGTGGAAAATGTGCCTCTCTCTCCCTTCTTTCTCATCCTGCATCCTTTGTTTAGCTTTTTGACTCAGCTGATGTGATGTGACCTGCCCTGACCTGTTGCACATACACGTCATAGGATAACCTGCCAAGGTCAAAAAGTAACTCAGTAACTCAGAATTACTTGAATTAGTAACTGTAATATGGCTGCTGTTTTGGAAATTGTAATCCCTTACACTACTTATTACAGGATGAGTAATAAGATTAAAGTAATATATTACCAAGCAATGTGTTACTGCCCAACACAAGACGTCTAATGCTGGGAAATTGCACCACCCCATGCATCCAAAATCACTCCTGTGGACATATACCAATATATACTGGATTGCTCTGTATAAATACAGATTAGAAGTTTGAAAAAAAAAAATCCTCAAAAAGTGCTCAAAGTCTGAAAAATGATGTAGAACCTACTAATATACATTTAAAAGTATTGTTAGTTCTTTTTTTATTTCGGTAGTATAAAATGCAGTTTCAGCAACTCTAGTAGGCTTTATAAAACAAGTCTGTAACATCAAATAAAACCATCAATAGTGATCATTCAAAATGCCGTTCAGTTGACATCAGGCTTTTATTCACTAAAACAATTAATGTAAAGGTCACAATATGAGTTAATAACCCTTATGCTGGGGTACTGGAGACATGTAACAGTTCAAAAAACATACCTAAAATTGTTTAATCAGCTTAATATTTCAAGATTTGTTACAGTTTTATTAGCTTATAAACATCACAAACAGAACTGGTGAAATGTTGTACTAGCTCGCTGTATGTAGGGAATGTCACATTACTTCTGGTCCCCCAGCTTAAAAACATGAGTAAATATAATAGTTAAACCTCTCTGGGGTCTAAGTGACCCAAAACAGACTGTAAGTAAGGTTATTCTGTGGGATAATGTACTACTTTTCTTCAGCAAAGAACCGAACCCATGTTTTCTTCCTGCATTTACAAAACTAAATATGAATTATTTTCTTATTTTGTGTGGTAAGAATGCTTTATGATCACTACCATATTTTGTCACCTTCATCAAATGGCATGTCCAGTTTCTGACAATAAGAAGGGTTACCTCTTCAGGACTTTTCTCAGTGGGACCTCAAACAATAAGGAGGTGAAGCCAATTTTAACAAAATATAGGCATAAACCTCCCATTTTTCTTCCCGTAGAGCTATGTATCAGTGACACATCTAGTATCTGAAGTGTGGCTGGTTGGATCCTTGTCAACCTCCGTTACAAACTCAGCCCCCTGGCCAACCCTGTCTCTTTGAAGAATATGAACAAAACTGCAGGAAAGTTGAGTTAAAAGTTTGAACAACTATAAATATATACCAGAAATGTATTTTAAACAACCCCTTTTGTACCAACATAATCTTTTACTTTATTCCATTCAATTCATATATAATTCACTTAAAATAAATGCCGACGCAGCCCCATGCTGTGTCCTCTGCGTAGTCAGTGGGGTATTGTTTAGTGCAGTGTCTTGCTGATTGCCATCATAGCCATTGAACCCTATTGGTAACAGTATAAGTGAGATTTAAGCCCTGGTAACATGAGAGTGTGGAGGTGATTGATGTGAAATATGCCCTCCCTCATTGACTGGCTGAACTCCATTTTCTGCTCCTAATGCAGAAATCACTCCGGGTCCCCAGCATAATGATTTACGATGAATCTGTGTCAATGTTGAACTCGGCAAACCCCACGTAATCCATCTTGCAGATATACCTACCTACCCCGCCCCACCGTGCCTGCTCTCGCCCGCCCGTCCCCCTGCCTCCTTCGCGATGGGAAGGTAAGGAACGCTCTCCCTCTCCGTCTATAAGTGTTGAATCCATTACAGGGCTGATGTGTAATCACAGAAGACCTCTGTGCCCCCTCAGACTGTAATTACCTGGATACAGATACTCCCTCACTCCATCCCCTAGAGCTGCTCAAAGCCAAGAACTCTGTTAACCAGCATGCAGTGCTTTCAGCCTGCCTATCTGGGTGGCAATGTGGAGATATATTTGAGAGATGGGGGCCTGTAAGAAAAAATCATGGGTAAAATTGCATTTAAGTAATGGGATTTTGACCTTGCAGTGTGTAATGGCCATAGTTCACCTCCGAGATTGAATCATGCACAGAGCAAATCAAAGCCTGCACCTCAAAAAACTGACTGCGAGCCCCCCCCCTGCTCTGACATATGGTAATCTTTTGAGGACTGTACATGCAACATGACTGCACCGTGAAATCAACCCCCGTTGTCTGTCTTTGTCTCTCTTACATACTGACATCGCTGTTGCTGCTGACAAACATTATCTTGTGTGTGATCATGTGCATAGTGTCATCCCCCCCACCCCCACCCCCCACCCCATCCCTCCTTCAAAATAAGTCAAAGTGGAGCCGGCTGTGTAGACACAGTAGGCTGTCACACTGTGTCAAGCGTTGGTGTCAGCGTTGCATCTGTTGCAGTCACATCTCAGAAGACACAAGGAAACGTCTCTCTGTTGACTTCATCTGTTTGTTTGGCAGCCTGCCTGATTGCTGGAGTGTGTACTGCGAAGGGAAGCACCGGCTCAGTCGGTGCACACACGCTTGCCGACAAGCCTAATCCTGCTTTCGCCAGCCCCCAAACAAACACGTATCTCTGTTTGTGGCTTACCCTGGTACATACACACACACAAACACACACACACATCCTAAAAACAGTCCCACTGCAAGCTCCCACACTGCAGTAATCCAAGCATCGTAAGTCCTTGCTGCTCGCCTTGAATACATTTTATGAACAGAATAACAAAAAAAACAAAAAAACAAAAAAAAGGTTTTAAGCAAAAGTTAGACTTTTGGGGAAATATATTTGCAGAGAGTTAGATGAGGTGATTGATAACACTCACATTTGTACAGTAAATATATTATGTATACAGTTGGTGGCATGAACTAGGATCCCTTTAGCTTAGCTTAGCATAAAGACTGAAAACAAGGAAAAAGTTCAAAATGGCTCTGTCCAAACGTAACAAAATCCACTTGGCTTCAAAGAAAGTGACTGATTATCACATTATGTAATCCATATAAAACCAGAAGTATTAGCACTCATCTTTGATTTTACATGAGTTTTATGACTTTTAGATTATTTCTTGGTAGGGTTTCCAGGTAACCAGCAGAGATGCCAGGAAGAAACTAGTCCCTGAGTAACCAAGCTCTTTTCCTGTGCTTCCAGTCTTCCCATGGTTGCTATGCTACACTAAACTAACCGCTACCGGTACCTTGGTTAACGTTCTCTCCGGTTTCCTTTACTTGGATATTCTATGCGCTAAGCTTGTCTATGTTGAAAGAAAATCACATTTTTGAATAGCTAGTGTTTTGCTAATATTAGCTAACTTAAGATGTGACCCTATATGTTCTTTTTACAGGAAAAGGAGAAAGTTGTCCAAGGTACCAAGTTTGCTCAGCTTAGGAAAGGTCAATTGCCCTAGACCCCAAGCTACCATGCCCATCAAGGCCTTATGGTTATGAAAGTTGTTTACTTCTTCAGTACTGCACATTTGCAGGAAACGCTTCAGTAGCCAACTACTGTAAACAGCTCAGTGTGGTGTACAAAGCTGAAAAAAGAGGAGGTGGAAGGATACTAAAAGGCAATAACCACCCAAGCCACACTGCTGCCCTCTGGCAAGAGATACACAAGTATCCATTGCACTAGTGTACACCAGCCTCCTTCTTTCTTCTTCTTTCCTCAGGCTATGAGACCCCTCAAGTCATCCACCACCCTCCACCATAAAGAAAAATTTATTTTTATGACTTATTATTTATTGAAAAGGGGAAAGAACAGGGGATGTGGAGAGCCCCATGCCCCCAAAATGCCTAAATCCGACCCTGGGTAGGTGTAGATACTTTATTTACCATTTGGACTTGAGAGTGAATCATCTCATCTAACTCTCGGCGAGAATGTGAATCAGGCTATTTCCCAAAAACTCCTTTAACACACTGATAATGGCATGATTACAAGAGTCTGAGTGGTCCAAGTGTTTAGTTAGCTGAAACACCTTTATCATTAACTGTGAGCTTCTTGCTAGCCCACATTTGTTTTTTGTTACAGAGTAAAACTTTTGCAGAAACCGCGTTGAAAAGGAGAAATGGCTGCAGGACAGAACATCTGTAATTATCCCTAATGAGCTTATTCCTCAGCAGGCTGCGATTCTAATAGAAATGCAAAAGCTGGCCTGCGCTGGCCTCAGCATCGACTTTAATGGCCAGGCGAAAGAGTTGAGGTGTCGCTTTGAACAGCAAGAACCGGCACCTGTACCTGATCAAATCTTCAAAGATTTTACACACACAAGTCCGTGCAGAATGAGTAGAACTTAATAAGTAAGGCTTTTTGAAGCTGACCATGACACCAGCTGAACCTTGACGCCCTCACATGATTAATAGCATTATGGTAAGTCCTTTTTTTTCCACCAAGTAAAGGATCGTTTGAGGCTGTCTGATCAAAACATTCAACCTTTTATTGGTCCAACTGTCAAAGGAGGCAGACTTTGTGTTTAGCAATTTGAATCATTCTGTCTGAATGGGGAACGGACATGAATTGATGGACTCATTAAAGAAGAGTCTCTCTATGATCAGAGTAAAACCTGTTACTTCAATTGATTAGTGTTTCAATACAAATAAACACCCTATTCCTCAAGGACCAAGAACACTGGGAGTTGAATAATGACTTTCTGCTTATATTGCTGCACATCTGGACTCCAAGTTTGGAGCGAGAAGAGCGCTCATAATCACTTGCAAATGTTCACACAAAAGCGCCCGACTTCATAAATATGTATCCCTCATATAAAGAAAGAGAATAGCAGGTGATTGACGATTAATACTGACGTTAGAAACAAAAGATCCCACTCGGCGGGTTATCACAATAACTTGGGCCAGGCGATGCGAAGTCCACATGTGAAGAAGACACCTGCTCCACAGCTTTAGAGAGGATCCAAAATGGCTTCCGCCGGCTCCTGGAAGAACGTGAGATCAAAGTTGACACCCATCTGTGATTAATTTAACTTTATTGACAATCATCCAAAGCCACTGAGACAGAAACTGCGTTTGACCCATCATGCAGGCTCATTCCTCTGCCATCTGCTGATGTTTTGATGATATGTGGAAACCAGAGAAAGGTGGAATCTGGTTTAAAACTTGAGACCACTTAAATACTGACACATTTAATGCATGGTATGCATGCCAGCACCATATCCGCCTCTCATTAGCCACCTCTTCATCGCTCCTGCATCACAACACACGGACCAAACACATCGTACATGATGACATCTCACACCGTGGGAGTGACTTATGGCATGCTGCTTCATATTACATACATGCCACTCAAGCTTACAGAGACGTTGACTTATCAGACTATATTGTGACAACTGATGCAGTGTTACAAGTTCGTGACAGAGATGACTTGTAGCTGCTTATGCGATCTGAACCTTCAGGCACACACTTAGCGAGAAACGCTCATGATCAGTGCAACTGTGAATCAGGAGTAGCAGCTTAATGCTTGAATGAGACTGTCATTATTCTTGTTTTTCACGTTATTTTATGCATTTCTAACCCAAATTCCACTAACTGAATGGATTTAATATGTGCAACTGCTAAGCTTTCACTCCTGAAAGTTTCCTTCGTCCTTTGCTGCCTTTGTTGTCCAACATGGAACGATAATAAAAATCAGACTGTTTGGATTTCTATGATCCTTCACAGATATGTGATTAGCATAAACCATAAGCCAAGCTAAAGCGACACTGGCTAAAATCACAGTGGGATCCTTATTTGTTAAGGCGTGACGCCTCATAGCCTGTGTGTCCTGCTTTGAGCTTTCTCACATGGTGCCAGCACGTACCCCTGAGTCCTGTTAGCGAAACCCCCCGGGTTGAGGCAGATCAAATTTTACCCACAGACACTCGCAGCCGCCCGCGTGCACACGAACCCAAACGCACAAATGATACACAAACAAAGCACAAATATGCTCCCATATTCATGCACTCACTCTCTCTGTTTCTCACACGCTCACATGCACGGACACACTTCCCTGCACGCTCCTCCACAGTCTACAAACATACCTATTTCTTGATTAATTGGATGCCCTGCCTAAGCTTCCTAGATTAGGCTTTGACATAGGTTATAATTAAATAAGACAAATTCAGGAAGTGTATGAAATCTCTCATTTCCTGAACAGAAATGTGAGTTTTAATTTACCTCATGCGGAGAGGAGCTGTGGTCACCTGCAGAGAGCCAATTCACTGCGCATTGCTCGGCGCATGATGTCTGGCTTGGACAGAATGCGTCGTTAAAATAAACCCCCAATGCCAATTTATGGAACAGCGGTCAAATATTTATCCAGTTGATGAGCTGGGCTGTGTGTTCCTCCCTGACAATAATTAAAGACAAACCAAAGCTAAAGGTGAGCAGCAGCCATGACATCACTTCACAATGGCGCTCAGATGGCCTGCTTTGAGCAGACAGGGGTGGGACAATACAAACGTGCTCTGATTTTTTTTTTTCCTTTCATGAGTCATGCATGATAAGTAAAAGGGGACGGTTGGATGCGTGGTGGTTGTTTTTTCCTGTTAGCATGTGCTGATGCATGCTGGGTAAACATCCAAAATGTCAGAGTGGCTGCTTATCCAAACTAATTTAACCTCCTCAACAGCTGTGGCGAGAATAAGCACAGTCGGTATGGAAAAGGGAAATAAATGAGTCTGCCTTGTTGATCTGAACCAGTGGCGGACTCAGCCTGTCTGAGGGGCAGGGGTGAAACAAATTAAAAGAAGGGCATCAAGGCGGTGAAAGCGGTGATGCAATTTTCTAGCATGAAAGGCAGCCTACATGGCACTGCGTTGCATTTTCTCCACTGGAGGGGCACCCTATGGACACTTCATCACATCTTCTCCACTGGAAGGGCACCCTGGAAGACACTTCAACACATTTTTGCCAATGGAAGGGCACTTAATCATGTTTTCTCCTCTAGAATGGCACCTAGAGGGCACTATATGATGTTTCATCTACCACAGAAGCATCCGAGATGGCACTTTTGCATCGTTTTGCGGACATGGGTGCACCAGGGAGGGCAGACACCCTCCCTGCTCCCCCCTTGATTCCACCAGTGATCTGAACCTTTCACCTCCACCAGAGCACAACACAACCCCAGCTCGACATGACGCAGTGGAATATCAGTCTAATTCTCTCATCAGGAAAAAGCCTATATTCCCTGTCTTCCACTGTGCACACAATAGACTTCAAAGATGTTAGAATGAGCCTCGATGCCCTTATTCCCTTATGGTTGCCTGCTACCTCCACAGCGGAAGCTATTGAGATGTAGGCATGAATGGGTATGAATGGGGTGCTGGGGCTGTGTGCTGTGGGAAGGGCCTGTTGTGAGAGCTGGGGTTTCTCAGACAGGGATCACAGCCTGAGGTGCTGCGTGTGTCCAATGAACAGTGCTCAGCACCCTGGGATAACAATGAGAGCAGAGCAGTTCTGAAAATCAATAAACTGCTGGAGCTCTCCGTAGTCTCCCTCATAGAGAAATAACAGCACGCCAGAGTCTATCTGTGTCTCTTTCTTTTTTTTCTTCTATCTCTTTTTACACTCTCTTTCTCTTTGGCTTTTGTTTTTATATCAACAGGCTCACATAAATCTCAAAATCAGACACATAAAGTGAAGTATAAGGTCAAAAAAGTGCCAGTGTGTGCACTAAATACAGTAAACACCCACTCCTCTGTATAATCTTTGTGCATTGAGGATATTTTCTATACATCTTTCTGTTAAATATGCCCTTATAAATGTCACATCTAATCCGTGGACTCACAGCATTAATGTGAAGATTGCGAGACATGCATGGAAACAAGTCAGGATGGGAGAAAAGGGGGATTTTGTAAATCTCCCATCAAAGTTGTCTAATTATGTTAATCAAGAATTCTCCAAATGTCAGCGTTGCTGGAGAGGAAGAGATTTGGAGAGAGAGCACTGTAAATGATGAACCAACCAATCAGCTGGACCACAATGATAGTAATGACATTAATTAATTTAAGTTGGACATACAAAAGAGGCAGGCTTAAATCATGGGCACACTTCAAGAGTGAACACATGAATTAATATCAAGAATCAATTTGTTGCAAGATAAATGTTTTCTTACGCTGAATCAGCATAGATTTCGCTCAGCGTTTATGGAAATTAAGAGTTTAGCTTCCGAATGAGGAATCTGCCATCTGTACAGAGAGTGACATCCACTAGAACTCTCTGATAGAACTAAATTAATAGAAGCATGTGTGTGAAACATTTTTTCCCCCACCTCTTAAATAATAAAATTGAAGAAAACCCTTGAAATATTATGTCTGAGCATGCTTTCAAAATAAAGGATGTCGAACAGAATTGCCAGATAAGATCATTCTGCAAGACACATCTGACCTCAGCACAAAGAGGTTTAGAGCTTTAATGGATCAACCTTAAAGGAAGAGCTCAACATTGTGGGAAATACGCTTATTTGCTCTCTAGCCCATAGACGAGAAGATTGACGCGCTCATACATTAAATATAAGGCTACATCCAGCGGTTGGTTAGCTTAGCTTAGCATAAAAGCTGAAAACATAGAAAAACAGCCTGGCTGCGTCTGAAAAAGAATCCACCAAGCAGCACCAAGCTCACAAATTAAGGTGTTAAATCTCCTCTCATGCATAAGAAGTGTAAAAATGACACCTATGTACTCAACTATTTCTCTGTGTTTGTGCTATGGTGGATTCTGTTATATTTGAGCATAGCTAGACTAGTTGTTTCCCAATCCTTTCAGTCTTTAAACTAAGCTAATCTAATTAATCCCTCACATGACAGTGTTGTCAATTTTTTAAATCCAGCGCTCAGCAAGACAGCAAATGGTGATGGTAGGTGGAGTTACCTTTGACGATAGTTAGGCTAGCTATTTCCCCCTGCTTCCAGTCTTTATAAGAAGCTAAACTAAATGTCTCTTGGCTGTAGGTTCATATTAAGCCTACAGTACAGACAGTGTAATTTCTTTTTCCATCTAACTCTTAGCAAGAAAATCCTTCTGGTGAGTGGACTCTGTTACCTTTGAACAGAGCTGGGCTAGCTGTTTCCCCCTGTTTCTGATCTTCATGCTAAGCTAAGCTTACATGACAGCTCCCCAAAAGAGAAACCAAAACATCTTGATCACCTCTTGGTGGCTGGCTGCAGATTCGGTCATAAACCCCGCCCTCTCCATGTTACCAGACAGGACCTAGGCCAAACTAAAACATCAAAGTACAAATCGAATGAATTTTTCCCAAAATAAGCTTTCTGTCATTTTAGATTGTTCTTATCACGCTGATGTCTGTTCGAGTTCATTTTTCTGTTAAGTTTGGCTTTAATTCGTCATTTGATGCTGTAAGGTTTCATGTCATGATTGACAACTGAGGCCTGCTTGTAACTGAGTCAGACAGGTGTACTGGCAGAACTTTGATACTGGCAAGGTAACGGCGCTCATATCACATCATATATTTCATATCATATCATACATTTTGGCTTAATTTTTGTACAAGGGAAGTAAGTAGAGAAACATTGTCTGTATTTATATACATCTTTCGTACAGACATGAAAGTGATATTGATTTTTTCAGCAAGAAAGCAAATAAACACTATTTTTTCGACAACTACTTTAGTACTGTGTTCTGAAAATTTCACATTTTTTCAGTTTTCTATATATCTGTGTTAATACACATCAGAATGTCCAGTTAGGGTGCGTAAAATGAGTTATCTTCACTCTTGATGAACAAATATAGGCAGTAAGTCAAAAAGTTTCTGAAATATAACAAAATATCAAACAAAAGAGCTATCAACTTATTCATAAACAAAGCAGAATATGCGCGGTGAAACATGCTTTCACATGCCAGTAAAGCACACAGATTGTATGACAGAAATGGTACAGTAGCAGACATTAAAAACAATCAAGCTGTTTATTGTGTTTGCAATAATTAGATCTTTAACAGCGGGAGGCTTTTTTCCTCTGATTCACTAATTTGATACAGTATCGTCTCATCACTGTACTGCAGGTTAGCCACATAGGGAGGAGAGATTAATTTAATCTAACACTTTATTCAAAACTCCAGGGGATCTCTGCTAAGTGTTGCAATCTTTGACTATTGAATTAATGTTGTTGTTTGTTTCATGATGGAACAAATAGGATATACTTGATGAATTAGTTCCTTTGCTGAGCAGAAAATTGGACAATTTAAATGATGCGCCACAGTGGTTACAGCATTATTAAAATACCTGTGGGCAATATTGGATAACTAACAGATTGGAATTCAAATATATTATCACTTAATATTAGTATTTATATCAATTTGATGAAGTGAATCCTATTTGGAGCTTTTCTGAGACATATCATCATTACAAAGACACAATAATAACTTGTTAGCTCTGTTGCCAAGGCACTGTAATTCTTGATTACTCACTGAATGTAATGCAGATGAATAAAGCTATTGTTATGTGCATTAAAGCTACAATATGCAACATTTCTGCATTCAAATGTCTAAAAAATGCTTGGCACGCTATATATTTTGTTGAGTTGAGTACTTACATTTTCCCAAATGTTTCTTTCGATGTTCAAATGCTCAAAAATCTGTAATGTATTCAAGGTAGCAGTGTGTGTTCCTGATGGTCATCGCTAGCTAGTTGTTACGACAATTTCTGGGAAAACACGAGATATGTCGGATACGTCAGCCAGTGAGGACGGAAGTCAGTGAAAGTGACTAAATGAAACGTGAATAAAACTTTAATATGACCTCATCCATGATGAACATGATTTCGGACTGAGCCAAGTCAGACAGATTTTCATCTCCTATATGGTATAAATTTACATGGCAATTACATGTAAAATAAGACACAATCACTGAAATGTAAGTTAAAAATGCAAACTTTTTCATTTTAAATGGTCAAACTTCAACTTATTTGTGATTCCTTGCAGTCACTGACATGTCCACCATTCTTTAGGACATATATACAGACTGTGGGATAATTCCCATAACACCACAGAACTCTGTGGAATGGGCTTGAGACAGAACAAAACATTACACCCCATTTGCATGTCATTAGGAAAAGGGAAAGCCACCTCCCCCTGTGGGTTTAACCCCTTATAAATATATTTAAATATATAAATATCATGAATACATTAATTGAAATTGCCCTCACAACACGACCACTAAAAGCACGCCATTGTCCCACTGTGGAGCTGCTTTGTCTCTCCTGGGGGAGGTCATGCGTGCAGATGGCGCCATACCCACCTGGAGACATGCACACACGCATACACACACGCGCGCACACACAAACAAACAAAAATCTTTGATATTGTAAAAGCAAAATTTTAGGTTGACTTAATTTTAAAAGACAAGTTAATTTTGTAATGATTCCAGTCAAATAAACTTGATTTTAATTCAGCTGTACTTGAGATAACATGTCCAGTAAGCTAAAGATATTAAGTTGAACCAACAACTCTTCAGTCACACAATAACAAAGTTGATTTAGACGCACAACAAGCTGTCATTGTACTGTATATGCTTTCTTCAAACAATAAAAAAAGGGGCTGAGAATAGTTATATAACTCTCAAACAATGCATGCTGGGAAGTCTGCTATTATGAGTTGATTAAAATCTGTTCAGTACATTCATTCAACTCATCATTTCAAGTCACAAGACTTCAAGTTAAAAGAACTTGTGTTTATAACATTAAAGTGTTCTAAAAGTAAATACTAGAAATGTTAAGCTTAATTAACTTTAACAAATAAAACCTGAATATTTACGTTAAATTAATTAGTCGAAATTCCTGATTTTTTTTTACAGTGTACAACTTGGCTACACATTTCACCCAACTTATCCCTGACCTTCTCATAAACACACGCAGAAAGCCTCACACTCCACCCTCTATAAAATAGTCACACTCACATCCTTCCTCACCACCCACACCTCCCTGTCACATAATCCCAGCCCTCGTTCTGACTTTACAACACAGACTGTCTCTCTCTGTCTTTTGCTACTTTTTCTCCCTCGCCTTTTCTCTCTGTTTTCATGGATCAGCGGAGAGAGCAATTACATCAGCGTCGGTCTGGCGGCCTGGAGATGAAGAGCTGTGTGGCTGTGGGCAAACACCTGGCCGCGGTTAGAGGAGCAGAGCAGGAGGAGGAGGAGGAGATGCAGTGGAGACAGATGTGCTGCAGGTTCTTTGGGCTGTGGGGAGGCCTGGAAGCACGGTGTGTGTATGTGTGTGTGTGTGTGTCGGGGGTTGAGTTCTGATGGAGAGCGCTGAAGCACAAACGTGAGAACCAACAAGATGTGTGCGTGTGTGTGTGTATGTGTGTCTGCCTATTTGTAAATCATGTGTGAGTGTAGTAGAGTTGAGTCAGTGAAGCCCTAAAACAACCCCCCATCACAAGCGGTTAACATTACAATCCTTCACAGCAGTCAAAACTCGGCACCGCCAAAGTTTCAGGCGATCCATTCAGCATGCGTCTGCCTTTCTACTTATTGACAGAGTCACAGCCATTTGCATTACAAAAGGAAAGTGTTTGAAAATATGCACAAAACATGTCATCTCTGATATGGCTTCAAAAATGCTTCAAACATGCCCAAAAACAGTGGAAAAACTGCACGGAAACTCAAACGTAAAGAGGACAATAGAATGTAAAACACTTGCTGTGCTGCCATTTCCTCTAATCTGTTGCTGAGGGATATTTAACTTTAATGTGAAGACAGAAGAAGGAGGGAAAGAAAGAGGGAACAAATGTGAAATAAAGGAAAAAAACAGAAGTGAAAGAAATGGAGCAGTAGAGGGAGCGAGGGACTGGGGTTGCGTGTCATAGTTCTGCTCTTTGACCTCAGTCTAACCTCCGAGAGGCCTGAGACAGACATGTGGTTGCCATCTGGCCTGGCTTACCATGCTATTATACCAGCTGATTTATTCTTAAATGTTACTTGAATTATGCTGCTTTGGCTGATTTAGCTTTAATTTTGTTCATGGCACCAACTGGCTTAACTCTTGCATACAGTAACATACATTAAAATACATTTTTACTTACTTCATTTAAGTTGAGTTTTAGTGGTTATATAAATCAAAGCAATTATCCAAAATTTGATTTACCTCAGTCTGTTTGATTTGAGCTGATGAACTGTCTGAACATATGGATATATGTTTCTGCATTAGACAACAAGAACATTGACTAAAAATCAAAGTAAAAATATCACATTTTTGAGGGCAACAGGGGATTATTTTTATGTGAGGATTACACTTAGTTCTTGCTTTGTAAACAAAGATTTCACATGCAAAACACACAGCAATAAGGCCACAGAATATAATCATAAAAATGTTTAAAGTACCTAGAAACAGAAGAACCAGAGACCTTTTATAAGATGCTGGAACAAACATGGCTGCAGATTTTCTACTAATTGGCAGCCACCCTGTGTTTTTCAGTGCATGGTAAAAGACCAGTGTGCAAGATTTAAGAGGAATTATTGGCGGAATATAGCAGAAATCGATTATAATATTGATAAGGACGTTTTCACTTGTGTATAATCACCTGAAAATAAGAATTGTTGTGTTTAAGTTAGAAGCTAGAATGAGCCGTTTATATCTTGAGAGGGTCTCCATGGAGTCTGCTATGTTGCACCACCATTTTTCTATAGTAGCCCAGAATGGACAAATCAAACACTGACTCTAGATTTGGCATTTGGCATTTTTTGAGTTTCGTGGCCAGTTTCCCCTACATGCTTGGTGGGAAGGGTGGGGCAAGAAGTATTCAGTTGGTTGCTGTCTAGACGGCAGAATTAATTAAAAAGACAGCAATAGACAGTTGTACATTCAGAAAGACAAGTAAGACACTTGGCTAGGATGCTTGTGCTGTAGAGTACAGGCAATATAAATTACAGCCTTTTATCTAGTTTTTGGGTTAGATTCCGTTGACTATTGAGTGCAAGTTTTTTGTCATTTAAATGGCAAAGACATGCTATGAAGACTTTCTTTCTCTCCTAAAAAAAAACGCTCAAATTGCTGATTTATAGGCTCTGCAATTCTGAATTATGTAGCCTATTTTGTTTAGAAGAGCAAGGAAGAAACTCCACACTGTACACTTTGCTTGTGAGAGACCAGAAAACTTGTATATGAATAAGGCCTTAAATGCAGGCTCACAGGAGAGAAGTTGAAGCGTAGCATGAGTCTTTACTTACCCAGTGTTGAAAAATGTAGTTGTTATCAGAAAAGCAGCCAGGGAGGCGAAAGGCGGCTCTGGGTATGAGGTCATACAGGAAGGCAGGCAAACAGAGAAACTGCTAGACAGCTAAGACAACACAGACTATCTGCTGGCTGGGGAGTGTATATGAACTGTGGCCGGCTGGTCAGGTAATAGGTGGGTAGAGTGGAGCGTAGTCTGAGATGAGCAGGAGAAATAATGTTAGAGGAGGATGAATCAGACATAACCAAGACAAGATTAAAGAAGAGATACATTTTCATATTCCAAAGCACAAATACACACAGCCACACCTCTGCAAAAGGCTGGATTCTGTGTGAATACAGCTGCAGACACACACAGGCACTCTGCAGCTACTCTGCCTGTGTGTGTGTGTGTGTGTGTGTGTGTGTGTGTGTGTGTGTGTGTGTGTGTGTGTGTGTGTGTGTAAAACTCTTTCTGCAGCTCTCACAGACAGAGAGCAGAGGTAAGAGACAGATAGCAAAAAGTATGAAAAGTATGACTTTTTGCTTTGGCAACATGTTTGATCTAAAATATCATGCCAATGTAACCACTGCTCGCTACATTGTCATAAAGTCCCAACTTCTGCACTGTATTTGCTCGGGGCAACAGACTGCTGCCAACCAGGCCAAAGCCCAGAGCCACTGTGAACACAGCAAAATGCAAGAAAATAAAAAAAAACAGGCTCGTGAGTGATGATTTAGCAAGTTTGCTTATATGAAACTCTACATTGTTTTTTGTTTGATTTTTTTGGGCTTGTTCCCTTGAGTAAGAATACTACATTTTTTACCTACTAAAAAATTAAATATCTTAAAGATAAATATTTCAAGCTTTGTATATAAAAGCTTTGCATCAGCTGGATTGTAGATCTAGCTAACACGTCTCTATCCGAGAATGCTGATGTTGTGTCTCTGCAGCTCTAACACAACTCAGCAGCACTTGTTGCAGATGAGCGTAAAGCCGCCGCACGCCTCCTAGCCAATTAACAGTAAAATCAACCCAAACAGATTTCCAATTGATAAATCTTTAATGATACCAGGGATTTTACACAAATGCACACTTGACAGTGCTAATTTAAAGCAAATAGGAAGCTTGATTAAAAATTCCCCAGGCATGGTGGGGGAAGATAAATGTTTGAATAATTTATCAGATTTAATTGACACGACTGCGATGTTGTAAACAGAAATGTTTTGATGTTCATAATGCATTTTGACACGATGAGATTTTGGGACGGTTCCAAGGAAGAGAGTGAGAGATTCAAGGGAGGGAGAAAATACAGGAAGAGGAAGAGGAAAAGGAGGCAGAGAGAGAAAGAGGGGGAAAGGGGTGAAGGGTACTTTCTATTTACATATTATTCCACATCAAGCTGCCTGTACAAGCACTACTGGGTATTTTATCATAACGAATTTAAAAAAAAAAAAAAAAGGCAGGGAGAGTGCTGGGCTATGATAGGCGGTGAAAGTGATCAGCAAACACAATGATACACAAGCCTGGGAGCCCGCCTGAGGCTACAGCACTTTGGTTTGACCCCAGTAATGTGACACTAAACAAGGATGTAAATATGGTGAGAATTGAGAGAGGAAAGAGGAAGAGATAGAGGAGGAGGAAGGGGGGAGGAATCCTTAGCCTGAGCACATTTGGTGTTTGTTGCAGAGAAAATACAAGCACACATCAAGATAGACGGAGAGGGAGAGGGAAAAATGTCAGAAAGATGGTGGAAACCTTGTAATATTCCACAGGCTCATGTTCCACTGGGGACCTCGCAGGGGTTACATGGCCGGCAGGTGCAGGGCCACCGCTTGTCCGATAAGAAACCGATCTGCATGTGCCTGTCTGCTTCCCTGTCCGCCCGGCCCCTGGTAAACATCCCGGTTATCTGCAAACAAACAGAGTTTACTAGTGACTATGAATGAATACATCAAATTTTGATGGAATTGCCATGTTGGGCTCCCCCGCGCTCCGAATGCATCTCCACCATGATACAATGTACACCTGAATACATGAATAGCCAACAAGGAGGCCCTCGCTGTTTGTAGGGGTAATGTTGACTGAATTTTTAAAGATGTTATTTTGATTTGACACGACTGCTGGCTCAGTGGAGTTCGGTGGGATGGGTGGTGGGGGGGTGAAATACAAGACAGCCAGTGGAAGAGGAGACAGAAAATCATACAAGGCGGCCTGTGTCTGGGGAAGGGGCCCGGATAAACAGCAGTGGGAGACGGTGGCGAGGACGCAGACAAAAGACAATCAAGTGGTAAGGGATGGAATCACCATACGGACTGTCATGGGGACAGATAGTATAGAAAGAGGGAGGGGGAGGAAGAGACATACAGAAGCCTGAAGATAAACAGGTCCAGAGATGACAGGCTCACAGTGACAATCCTACACACTCTCTAAGAAATAAGGGTTCCAAAATGGTTCTTAGGTTCTACCCAGAACCATTTGCTTCTGAAGAACCTTTTTCTGAAGAAACACTAAGAACAAGTGTTCCATTAAGAACCCTTTTCATTTAAAGAACCCTTTGGGAAGAAGGGGTTCTTCAAGGATTTCAACAATGCTTGAACTTATTTTGTCAAGGTTTCTCAGTAGAACCCTTTTATATTACCTAACCAGAACCCAGCTAGAACTTTATCTAGAACCCAATCAGGGTGGGGTTCTAGATAAAATCCTTGGAAAAATGGTTTTCAGTGGAACTACACGAGTGGGTTCTAGATAAAACCCTTGGAATTTAAAAGGGTTCTCAGTAGAACCCCCTGGGTGTGCTCTCAATGAAACCCATGGAATATAAAAAGTAGAACCCTGTGGGTAGGTTCTAGATAAAACCTTTTATATTCTAAGGGTTTTATCTTGAACCCACCCAGGAGATTCTACCAAAAACCCTTTTATATTTCAAAGGATTCTCACTAGAACCCTCTGGCGGGAATCCCCACTTAGAAGGTGGAAGGATTCTTGATAGAAACCTCTCAGGACCAGAACCTTTAGAACCTCTCATTACAAGTTCTGTGTGAAACCTTTCACAAATGGTTCTAGGTATAACCTTTTATGCTGGGTTATGGGTAGAACTTTCTAAAGGGGTCCCAAGTGGAACCTCTATAAAAGGTTCTACCAGAAACCCAGATGGGTCCTCCTATGAGTACAAGCCGAAGAACCCTCTCTGGTCCTTGTTAGCACCTTTATTTATAAGAGTGCATAAAAACATAAAAGCCCTATAAAGACAGCCAGATGCAAAGATATACTGCAGAATCAGATGTCAGCATTACAGACAGCAAAATAAAGTCACCCTGACTGCCTGCAGGTAATGTAAGTAATTGGCACCATTTGTTTTTTTTACACCTTCAATTTATTCCTAACAATGACAATAAGAGTCAAAGTGAAAACCACAACGCGCCTCCGCACTGCACATACAATGCAAAAAGGGGGCTAGGAGGGAAGCTGACACTACAACAAATGCGTTTATGTTGCCTGACAATGTATCGCTTCCACATCAAAGGAAGCGTCACCTTTTGCAAAGCAAAGCGAGGGCGAAATAAGTGGAGGCCCTCGCTTTATTAACTCCCAATCAATAAACATGCAGTCGGTGGCAAGGTAATCAGGAAACACTGGCAAATGGCCTGACAATGTATCAAAGCCGACGCTCCGAGGCAACGGCACAAACTCTAACAAGCATTTTATTACCGGTAGCTGTTACTGACATTAGTCAAAAACCAAGAGAGATAAAATAGAATAAGGAATGCAGCGTGGCTGGGTGAGAGGGCCCCTCGGCTGAGAGTGTGTACCTCACGCGTTTGATAGCCGCACGCCTCCTCTTTGATATGATAACAAATATAAATTGTTTAAAAACATCAAATGGGCAGCGAGCTAGAAGCAGACTTGCTGTGACGGGTGTCTGGTCTAGGGGGCGATGAAGCCGCTCGTCCGCAGACGTGAGACGATTCTGCTGCAGCTGTTTGTTTGAGCCACAGCATGTTTTAGTGGGATGATGATGCAGAGTTCAGTTTTTGGCAGTAACAAAATACACTGTACAAAAAAAATCATCTCATCTGTGACACTCCTGGTATGTCTTTTGGCCTTTCTGTATGTCTACAATAGAAGAGGATCCTTAAATTACAATAATGTAAATAAATTTACTACATCAGTAATAAAAGTCATGCTTTCAAAATCCTAGTAAAGAGGAAATATCAGCAAAATTTGCTGACAGTATCAAAAGTTAAAGTACTCATTCCTCAAAGAAATTGCCTCTGTGACTGATACATTATTATATATGACATTATTAGATTGCTGATGTATCAGTGTATGTACCTTATTTCTTGTTAGTTTTATCTGTACAAAGTCAAAGAGTAAAAACAGCACACTGTGATGTTATGGGATGTTATGACTTGCTAAACTATGCTAAGTGGCTGTTGGCGGAAGCTTCACATTTACCATACAGACATGAAAGTGGTTTCAATCTTTTTATCAAACTCTTAGCAATATAAAAATAAGCGAACCGCTCTCATGTCTGTATGGAAAATATCAAGCTCAAACCAACATTAACTTAGCTTAGCTTAGCATAGCATAAAGACTGGACACAGGGGTCAACAGCTAGCCTGGCTACATGTATGTCTAGAGCTAACACAATACACCTATGAACACCTTCAGTGGTCACTACTGAACACATTAGGCCTATATCTTGTTTGTTTAATTGGAGGTTATGTGTTTATGCTAAGCTAAGCTAAGTGACTGCTAGCAGTAGCACCATATTTATTGTACAAGCATGAGAGTGCTGTCAATCTTCTCACCCTAACTCTCAGCAAGAAAGCGAAGAAGTTATAACCTCTCATGTCTGTGCAGTAAATATGAAGCTACAACCAGCAGCCACTTAGCTTAGCATAGATACTATAAACAGGGGGACACAGTTAACTTGGCTTGGTCCGAAGCCAACAAAATACTATAAACACTCAAACTCACAAATTAACACATTATTTATTGTTTGTTTAATCTGTGCGGAAAAAAAACAGCACACTGTGGTGTAATGGGAGGTTATGTGTTTGTGCTGAGCTAAGTGGCCACTAGTGGTAGCTTCACATTTAGCCCACTGTACAGACATGAGTGTGGTGTCAAACTTCTTACTCTTGCTCACAGCAAGAAAGCAAATAAGTGACTCACTCTCATGTCTCCTGCAGCCACTTAGCTTAGCTTAGCATAAAGACTGGAAACAGGGTGTAATAGCTAGCCTGGTTCTGCCTTAAGGTAACAAAATCAAATATAGTGGAGTAAAAGATATAAAACTGAAACTTTTAAAAATATAAAGTAGCATAAAATATAAACATAAATGTACTTTCTGCTAAGTTCTACCTCGCCACATTTGTCTGTAATCATGCTCTTACAGTTTGGGAGGCTTGTTCAGGGCCGCGTTCTCACCCCAAGGATCCCACACACAGGTGAGGAACCAAGATTGAAACTCACTCCTCCCGTCAGCTAATTTGTTTGTTTCGTTCTGGGGGCATAACTGATATTAAAAGGAGATCCTGAGCAGCGCGGCAGTGGGGAAAGAAGGATGGAAGGGAGCTGGGGGAAGCGGGAGTCGGGGAGGGCTAGGGGAGGGAGGGATGAGTTTACAAGCCCCAGGTACGGTGAATGGGTGAGTGAGAAGATGCAGAAAAGAAGGCAGAGAGGGAGAGAAAAAAAAAATCTCATCCAAATAATTTTCACCCCGTGGGCACTAAAATGCAAATTACAGATCAAAGAGGTTTGGAATGGAAACTAGCGAGATTGGGAGAGAATATCATCAAGCCGGGGTTATATATGTATGTTCAGGATGTGAGACAGACATGCTGGACCCAGGTAATGGAGCTGACCTGTACTTGAACACTGCCCCCCACTGCCACTATCATTTCCCCGCCTGCCTTCTCCCAGGATTATAGCATGTACAGTACACTGGAAAGTAATTTACTTTCTCCTTACAGTACCTTTCTTCCCTTTCTGTTTCTCTGAACCTCTGTTTATAAAGGCTTTTCATGAGCAGTTTACACAGACACAAACCTCCTCTCAAAGCAGTGGCGAATTCCCCTCTTACATGTTGACACTGAATTCATGTTGGCAGCTATACAGCGGCTTGTTTGTATGTCGCCCTGCACAACAAGCGGTCACAGAACAGAACAACAACCAGGGTTGGAATGTGTATCTAGAAAATGCCAAACTTTTCAAGCTTTAGGCCAGGGTTTAACCAACATAGATAGTTTTTTAAAACCCAGTGAAATCATGGTTCAAATTATGTTGCATCTAAATTTTAAACTAGGTCACCTTAAAATTAAGAAAGATTACATTAAACCTCTCTTTAAACCTTTGGTGAGTTTTTACTCTAAAGATTAGTTCTCTTGCATTAACACTTGAAGCAAAGTTTGATCCAGTATTAACTTGAAACTTAAGTAGGTTTAAAATGGTTGCTTTTTTTTTTTTTAGATGGATTGAAAAAAATAATCGACTTCCCCCAAGAGAGTTAAGGGACAGACTCAACCTTTATGATGTATCTCGTCTTTCTTTCAATCCTGTTGGTAATTCGGCCGATAAGTTTTTCTCAAAAGAGGAGAAATTAGAGCTTTTCTTCTGAGCCATCATGAGTAGGCTAACTGAGCTAATTAACTTTATAGCTAGCTAGCGGGCAAACAGTATAATGATTTTGTGACTTTTTAGCTATCTAGCAAGCAATATAATTTTTCTTGGTTACCTTTTAGCTAGCCAGCAAACAACATAATGATTTTTGTTACATTTTAGCTACATTTTAGCTACCAGACACACACCTGAAACAGTTGCAGTTGGGTTATGTTTAGCTAGCAAAACTACATGGGTAGATTTAGGCACAAAACAACTTGGGTAAGTTTAAGAACAAAAAAGTACTTTTGGTAGTGTGGTTTGGGCCGTTAATCCAGGAAGTTATCTCATGGGGGTGTTTTGTGAAGTGAAATGCACATGCCGTGTAAAAAAGTGGCTGTGTTCTGTATGCTGTGAGGACACAGATATACCCTTCTGAACTTTTTGGCTAGCTATCAAACAATACAACATTTTGTTAAATTGGTGGCATCTCAATATTGATTAAACTCTATTTAATTCTGGTTATCACCAAAATTGGGTTTACTGAACTGAGATTAGTTTTTAATTGTGTGACAGTGCTCTGCTTAATTTTTCATTTTTCTTTTCTTTTTTTAAAAACCTACTTTCGCTAAACTCTGATTTGAACCCAGATTAAATTAATCTTTGTTGGTGCAATCCATTTCAAGTGTTTGACATATCTGGGTGTCAAAACATGGAATCATCCCAAAATGCACCTTGCTGGAGCAAAATTGAAAATGTAAAACCTCAACCTCCAGTCTAAATTGCAGTTTAGCTCACATTAGCCTCTCTATACACAGATGAGAGAGAGAGTGCAGCAGGCGGAGGGGAAGAGGGAGGGCCGAGCTGCACATAGGCACGTACAGTAGTGGAAGGATGTGACTGGGAGAAGGTGAGGGTAGACTCTGTACAAAGAGTCTCCACATTAATGCCTAATTAATGTCTGTCTCCCCATTAATGTCTAATTAATTATTCATGTCTGTCTCATCCACCTGAAGCTGTCATAACTTTTCTTGTATTCTGACATTAAATGTGACAATGTTGTCTTGCGGCACATACTTTTGTTGTCCGCTTCTGACTTAAACTGGCAAAAGTGTTTGATATTAAAATATAAACAGATTGTTTTAATCGGAATATGTATTTTTCAATGAAGATTTGCATTTTTGTGTATTTTTAGGGTGTGTAATTCATGAAATCACCACATTGAGACATAAATCCCAGCCTCTCATGTATTAACCCTATATAAAGTCATGCTTTATGGCTGTATAATGACAACACAACATCATAACAGATAGTACGTTTCTTGCAGTTGTGGAAAATATAAGTACTTTACACAATTACTGTACCTTTGAATTTACCTTTAATGCACTATATTTCAGAGGAAAATGTACCTTTTATTCCACAACATTTTCCTTACAGATGTAGTTCCCAGTCACTTTTCAGTATAAAATTTTACCTCAACAAACATACGATAGGCTTATTGTTCAAGATTAAACCAGTGGCTTCCCATCTTTCTGGCATGTGAACAGTGTTTCCTCACATTTCAGATGAGTTGTTGGTAGCTCTACTGAACACAGATTTCCCCTCTAAACTTCTCAGATTGTCTGTTTGGTTTCAAAAAACTGTTGAAGACAGACTTGTGTGGAGGAACTTTTTTCTTCTTCTTCCTGACTCCATTAATCATCTCATGACCCCTCAGATTTATCTTGTGACCCCTTATAAAGGGTGCTTGAGCCCTAGGTTGGGAACCAGTGGACTGTACTAAAGTATTTAAGTACTCATTCTGCTAATAGTAAAATGGTACTTCTGTGTTGATACATCATAGTTTTAATCACATATCAATACGTATCAAATAATATATCAGTCATAGTCAGATGAAAACTTTAACTACATTTTGCTGATGATATTTCTGTACTTTTACTTAAGAAAGGTTTAAATGCAGCATTTTCACTTGTAATGGCATTTTTTATGAAATTGTAGGGGAGACAGGGGAGTGTTGTAACCTGGGTTAGTTGTAACACTGTTAGTTTTAGTCACTTTTAATTGTTCCCTTTAGATAACAGTTTTTTCTTTATTCTTCAATAAAGTTCTCACCCAACATTCAAGTTTATCTCAAGAAGAAAAAGAAAAATTATCTCAAAAAGAGTTTTATTGAAAACTTGAAATAATGACTTTTCTCAACCTTATTTTTCACAGTGTAATCTGTGATTGTGTTGTAGACCAACTGAATTTTCTTTACAGTCGACAAACATGGGTATTGCATATCAGAGTTTTAGAGATCAAGCACAAACAACCACTGAGTTACTGATGCTCTAAAAAAAAGTGTTACTACCGTCCCCAGTGTCCCCTACTGGTACTTTTTTAGTAAATGATCTGAATACTTCTTCGTCCACTGATTTTTTTTTCCACACTACTTTACAGGAAGTTGTGGGAACCTTTTTTCCTTCAAAGGTGAAGAAAAAAGAAATCAAAGTCTCTTCTTTGCCCTATAATCCGGTCTTTAAATCAACGCCACATTACTCATTTATGCTAAGAACGAATAAACTACCAACACTTTGCAGAATTCTGCATTATTGTATTTCTAAATTCAATTAAAAAAAATCCATGCACATCAAAAGAAATACCCCTTTTTCCTCCACAAAGTGAAGGTTAATTTCCCAAAGCTTCAGTATCTCTTTTCAGAGACAGAGCAGGTATTCAGTTGCACCTCTCTGTGTGCCATCTGCATCAGCACCAAAGCCCTGCACTGATGTGGATTAGCGGTTCGCAGCACTTTGACTCCCACTGCCACAGGATTCAAAACACAGCTGCTTTTTATAGTTGGTCAGCACAACCTGTGCAGGGCCACACTTCATCCAGCCCTCCTCAAAGACACGGTTTCTTCTTCACCGTCGTCTCTTTTTTTTCTCTTGCGGTATTTGCTTTTGAATGTAAATCCTTAATCCTCCCATCTTTTTCTTCTCTCTCTGCACCTTTCCTCTTATCTTTGTATTTGTCCATCCACGCTTCTGTCTTTTTCTCCCAGTGAACCTCTCCATCCCCTCGTTATTGCCAGCCGTCCAAATGCTTCGCGCCCGGTGTCACCTGCTCTGTAATCTGATTACTTCAAGGCGGAATTAGTATGTATATTTAATGCAGATTCTTTTTTCTTTTCTCCTCTCTGTCTTTTATTCTTTTTAAATCTTGATGAGTGATGCGGGGAGGAAAGGAGATGGGGTGGGGTTGCTCTTCTTGCATGTCTGGCGGATATGCCAGGGCCATGCTAATAAATGACAGCTGATTTATGCGTCTGTATTCTTTTATTTATAAAAAAATAGCAAGCGGGCTGATTTCTGATATTAATAATACAAGTGGATCCACTTTGATTAGGCTTCTGTGGAGAGCTGTGCATATTCAGCATTACAATTAAAGCCTCTGATGTGAAATAGGAATGACACGCTAATGAAGCGAGCTAGCGAGCCTGAACCGCGACTGTCCAACAGCATTACGGCCCATCTCGGATGAAGAGTAATTATACGAGGAACACTGAAATGTCATTAAAAATCTTCAGTAAGTGATTTAACCCACCATTCCTCACTAATGCTAGATATTTCTTTTTTTCTTTACCACCCCCCACAGCCCCCCACGCGATCAACTCCCAAGGTTTTCCCTTTCTTTTCAGAAAAAAAAAAACGCTTTTCTTTTCCATGAGGCCGAGACCAAACTTCTCCCTCAGAAGTTCCATAAACAAAAAAAAAAAGGGCGCCAGACTCCTTAAACACAAACATATTGAGATTTGAGACAAAGACATCCAATTGCATTGTCCTAATTTAATTGCAGAACTCAGTGGTGCCGGTGGTGGTAGGTAATTGAAATCATTCCATTATAAATTCCATTATGAATTGGTGATTAAGGCCAGAGGTGATTACCATGGATTAAAGATGATAGTTGGGAGTTTTTTTTTTTTCCAGCATAACCTCTCCAGCCACCTGCACGCTATCCACCTCAAACAGCTTGATTTATCACAACTAACATGTAAGGGAAGAAAGTAATACGAGAGGGAGATATAACGTGTGAAGAAGAGGGGGGGAACACAGGCGATAAAGGCGAAGAGTGCGTTTGAGGGGAGTGTTGTTTCTAAGAGGATTTAGTTAATCTGATTCTACCCCTTCACTCTTGTTTGATGGGCTCATTTTTGCAGGCGAAAGCAGCCTAGAAGGGTTGTTATTGTTGTTGTTAAAAGCATAAAGAAAACAAATAATGAGCTATATCATGTTACCATATCATATTCATTAGGGCTATTGTCAAGTCTCACTGTGCTTGTGTGTGTGAGTGTGTGCATGAGACAAGGGGAGGGGGGAGAGGGAACCTGATAGGATGTGTGTGTGTGTATGTGGTAGATAATGCCACAGGCAAGAATTCATGAATATCAGCAGTTTCTCACCATTTTGTTGGGTTAATCCCTTGTTTCAGTTGGAGAAATAGGCATTTCTCTTGCATACATTACACCGGTGCCTGCACATCACATCCACACAAAGTGAAAAGTACCTTTACGTCAGGTCCCTCTGATGTAATGATGAGTGAAGTTTTATGTATCGAGGTCACAGGGTTTTTTATTTTTTTTTGTCTACCTCAGCAGCTCCTTCGACAGAGTGGAAAATCAGACGTGTGGCGATGGGGCAGGTGAGTTTTTTTGGATTCACGATTGCATTAAAACAAAGTGACCAGTGGAAAACACAACACTGAGAACAAGCTTTAAAGAAGTCTTACCTCATGAGAGTTTTTGCTCTTATTTGAAAGTAGTGTCTTGAGTGAAAACTTGCTGACTGCGAGGATGTTTTTCACATAAAAACTGGGCAAAAATATGACTGAACTAAACCAAAAACCTGGACCAAAACCTACAAAGTCCACTGGCTAACATGTCTTGTTTTTAATCTGTTCAAAAAAAAAGACAGAGTGGAAAAACAGCACACTGTGTGATATTAAGTGTTTATGCTAAGCTAAGCTAAGTGGTTAGGTCATATTTATCATACAAGACAAGAGAGTGGTGTCAATATTCTTGTCCAAGAAAGGGAATAAATGAACCGCTTTCCTGTCTGTGTGGTAAATATGAAACTACAACAAGGAGCCATTTAGCTTAGCTTAGCATAAAGACTGAAAATGAGGAAACAGCGTGCCTGGTTCTGTCCAAATGTAACAAAACATATAAACACTTCCAAAGCCCACTAATGAACAAATTAGGCTTGTATCTTTTTAATCTGTACAAAAACCTGATTTAAAAAGCACACTTTGCTCTTATTCAAAAGTAGTGTCTTGAGTGCAAATTTGCTGACTGTGAGGGTATTTTTTACATAAAAGACGAGGCAAAAACGTGATTTATCTAAACCATAAGATGTACCCAAAACCACAAAGCCCACTGATTAACACATTTTAACATGTATATTGTTTTTTAATCTGCACAAAAACCAGAGCGTAAAAACAGCACAGTGAGGTGTTATATGATGTTAAGTGTTTATGCTAAGCTAAGTGGTTCTTGGTAGAATTTAGAACATCTCGGTAGCTTCATATTGACTGTACAAGACATTAAAATGTTGTAAATCTTCCCATCTAAGAGAGGAAATAACTGAACCATTGTTTGCTTAGCTAATGAACACATTAGGCCTGTATCTTTTTTTAGTCTGTACAAAAACCAGAGAGTAAAAAATCACACTTTGCTCCTATTTGAAATTAGTCTCTTGAGTGAAATTTTACTGACTACGAGGGTGTTTGTGGAATAGAACTGAGAAAAAAAAACATGACATACCTAAACCGAGAAATCTACCAAATCTCTGCTGCTGACAAGACAAACACGTGACTCCTCCTCTGATGGCATCTGATATGGAGCACAACGCCTTGTGGCACCCAGCTCGGCACCGGCTGGGCGGTTACAGGAGCTGGGTGGGGTGGGGAGCGGGCACATGAGTCCCCTCGCCCACCACCGAACCGAGCATCATGCCTCCGAGCTATGCAATTATTTTTGCACTGCGTCCAATATCAACTTGAGAGCAATGCAAATTATTTAAGACGCGCTTTTCAGGGCTCGCAATTATAATAATGATGATCTCAATTAGCGTTGCCATTGCCTCGGACTATTTAGCAGGCAATTTTGCAGCCTGGGGGCGAGGGTCTTCTAGGGAGCCGACACGCATCGTCAGGTCAGAAGGGGTGGAGAGAGAAAGAAAGAGACAGAGAGAGAGAGTCGGCACTCTTAATCAATAAACTGTGAGACTGTGAGATATTTACCACCCTATCCCACGAGGGGACGGTTCATAAATTGACCTAATTGGTCAGTGTTGGAGATGAAATGAATGATGCCAGGATGCACCGTCTAATTCAGAAGGGCAAGATGTAAGCCATTTGGCCTCTTTGTACTGACATATACTGAGATCTATTCCACGTCAGAGAGCTTCAAGGGATAGTTTAGAATAATCTCATGCACTTTATCCCGTGAGTTAGATGCGAGGTTTGATACTGCTCTCGTGTCTGTATGGTACATTTAAAAGCTTAGCCTAGCATATAGATTGGAAACAGGGAACCTAGCCTGGCTCTGACCCAAGGGAACAAAATACAACGAAACATCTCCAATCTCTACTATTGAACTTACCCAAAAAGATGTACAAAAGACAGAGTAAAAAACAGCACAAAGTGTTTGTGCTAAGCTAAACTAAGCTAAATATTCATGATCAAGCTACAACAGGAGCAAAAATTAATTTAGCTTAGCATTAAGACTGAAAATGGGGGAAACAGCTAACCTGGCTCCATCCAAAGGTAACAAAATCTGCTAACCAGCAGATCCAGTTTTCACAAATGATAGTTCCAGTGTGTAAGGTTTATGGCAGAACTTGAATAAAATATTCATAATCATGTTTTCATTAGTGTATAATTACCTGAAAATTAAAATTGTGTTTTCATTACCTTCCACGGAGGCTGCCATGTTGCACTACCATGTATCCTCAATAGACCGTGGATTCTCCTACACCCCTGGAGGTGGAGGGTCATGCAAGGTTCAAAGTTGCAAACTCACCACTAGATCTTGTTTGTCTAATTTGTAGAAAAAAGAGAATAGAATTACTTCACAGCAGATAACTCTAACAAGGGAGGAACCCAAAATGCAGACTAATTTGGACCGGACTAGTGCAATTTGAATGTTAATGAACCCAAAAGAGTCAGTAACAAAAAAGCTTACGCTTTGGTCAGTGGGGGTTTATCATCCAGGATGTTTGACTAAAGATGAAGACAAACTGACACAGAAACACATGTAAAATAACTGATTAGGCACAGGTGAAACAAATGGTAATCAAAAGGGCAGGAAAGAGGCAAGGAAGTAAAACCAGCCAAAAGACACAAGATTCTAAGACACTCTTTCAAAATAAAACAGGAAATAACAAAAGTGAAACTCAACATCTTGACAGTAAAACCCTGAAAAGATGTAGTTTTATCAAGATATAACATGATAACTTGCTGTTTTCTGCTGTCTCCAGTCTTAATGATGAAGTCTCCTTCATATGTACTGTCCCCACCCTATAAAAGTGGTATCAATCTTCTCAAAGTGAATTAGCCTGTTTCCCAAAATGTCAATCTGTCGCGAACACTCATTTCTTCAAAGAATTTACACCAATAATTCAGTGCATTCTCTGTTTCCCAACCTCTCCTGTAGTGTACTGAACTGCCACTGTATATTAGAGGGACTTCTTTCCCCCCACCATTCATGTGGAAAAGGCTTGCACCACCAGCTACCCTTTCTTTTATTCATCGTACTGTAAATAACTCCACTTTATGAAAAGCAGCCAGTGTGACTCACGGATACCTCTCTAACCACAACCCATTATTATTTCATGGCCTTTGAAAGAAGGGTCTATAGCAGGCGCTCTCACACTTTAATGTCGGAGCTCCCTCTGATGTTGTGTAGTACACAGCGGCCCTTGTTGCACTCCGTATGCGATCCCTCACTTGAATTCACAAACACTTCCAAGTGCATAAATAGCACGGAAGACGAGTGCCTCGCGAGCTAGCTAATGCTCTGGAACGCCATTGCTGAGGAGATAACAGGAGCCTGCCATGGCTGATGCCTGGGACTGTTATCGGGGGGGTGAAGAAGAGAAGGAGAAGTGTGTCTGTGTGCGCCTTTATGAAAAATGCTGTTGTTTTCTGACCTCTCATGGGACATCATATGGTAAGGAAAAAGAACATGCATCAGCGTTACGACTAAATGACCAGCGGACATGATTCAAAGGGTCCCACGATGTCCCTGAGCACCCTTTGGAACGTGTAGAAGGCTCTCGGCATACAGACGAGCTAATGGGCAACCTATTGGTCATGGTAGATTCAGTTTGAATCTCAATGAGGGTGTCAGTGTGTGGCTGCTCCATGACCGACAAGGTGTGGTAGGCCTGCTGGAGTTGATTTAGCCACACGGCCTGTCATAGCGTTTTACCAGTCAACATCCATCAATCGGAAAAGGCTAAAAGGCATGTTTTTTTTTCCTTTTGAAGTGTCAAGAGGAAACTGTGGAGGGAAAATGGAAGACGTCTGACGAAATTTCACATCATTGTTTTCTGTACATGGTGCAGAACCTTGATGGTAATAAGGCAGATATATTTTTTACATGAGCATGACAACAGACTTAATAATGCCGTTTGTGCCAGAACCACTTTTGCAGTACGTAGCCCAGAAATGAATCCTACACTTCTTGAAATGAGGGCGCTAACAAGAACCATAAGGGGTTCTTTGGCTTGTCCCCATAGGAGAACCCTTTTTGGTTCATGGTAGAACCTTTTATAAGGGTTCCAATTGGAACCTTTTCAGAGAGTTCTCTCTATAACCATCTGTGAAAGGTTTCATTTAGAACCCACTATGAGAGGTTCTAATGAGAACCCTTCTATGGTGTAATGGTTCCACCCAGAACCTTTTCTGGGGGTTCTATCCAGAATATTTCCATGTAATAAGGATGCCAACAAGTAACTCACCTAGGGCTCTCTCCTGAGAACCTTTTTTTAAAAAATATTCCACAGATTTGATCTAGAACCCACTCAGGGGTTTTTGCCATTAACCTATTTATATTTCAATGGTTATTTAGAATGTACCAAGGGGGTTCTACAGAGAACCATTTTTACATTCCAAGACTTTTATCTAGAACTCACTTTTTTATATTCCAAGAGTTTTTATCAAGAACCCACCAAGAGGGATCTACTGAGAACCTTTTTTCTGATGGTTTTATTTAGTGCATACTCGAGAGGTTCTACCAAGAAAAACTTTTATATTCCAAGAGTTTTGTCTAGAATCTACCCAGGGGTTTTTGCCAAGAACCTTTTTATATTTATATATGAATATTATTATATTCCAGGGATTTTTAACTAGAATCCATCTAGGGGGTTCTATCGAGAACCTTTTTATTTTATGGCATAAAGAACCCTTGATGAATGTTCTTCAAGGATTTTAACAATCCTTGAAGAACCTTTTCTTTCAAAAGGGTTCTTTGGATGAAAAGGGTTCTCAATGGAACTCTTAGTCTTTCAAAGAGCCCTTGACAAATCCTGTAGTTAGTTCTGGGTAGAACCTCAACCCTTCAAGGAGAACTCTTTGGAACCCTAATATCTAAGCGTGCAGCAGGGTAAGTCACTTCTTTACAAAAGCCTTTCAAAAAGGTACACAGCGGTACTTGCGTGTATACTGGGACATGCTTGTGCTACATGAAAGCAGCGGGCTTGAATCATACAAAGGCTAAACCCATTACAGGTCCAGAGGGGTGGGCAATACGGTGCCTTGTCCCGCTCTTCTAAACAAGACTCTAGGTGCTGCAAGCTGGAACAAAGCCTTGTAACATATACATTAAACTTTAATTGTTTTTTCCAAGCCCTTCCTTCACATCTCTGAAGTAGCAGCTCCTGAAACGTTAAAAGTGTAATGCCAGCTAGATTTTCATGGCTGTGCCTTTGTAGAATAAAAGATATATGTGTAACAGTGGAGAGGGGGAGAAAAAAAAAATACTCTCTGATGCTGGAGGTAGACAGTTGCTTTTCAAATTCCAAGTTTTGGTCCTTTATTTTATTCAGCAGTGAAATGCCATGAATACAGAAAATAATAACGTCTGTTACAATTCTCAACCATGACCTTCTAATGTCAGAGAACGTATGGACACAGTACACAGTAATGAAAAGTATCAAAAAAAGTCGTTGAATCTCGATCAAAAGGAAATGAAACAAAATAAAGTCTTCACCAATTACATAAACATATGTTTGCTACAGTCCCAATTTACTGTATACATAGGGGGATCATATTCCCAATTATTAGAGAAGGATAGCAGTAGAAAGGATACATGACTCAACTGCCAGACATAATGCTTCATAAAGTATGCACAGAGGTACAAGCAATAAATACACACATTAGGTTAAGCCTTACAGCTACGCAAAGCAGATGCAGAAAAAGCAGGTTTGCTATTCTTAGCGAGCAATGAGAGAGAAACAGTAAAAATTCAGGTAAGTCAGAAAAGAAACACTGAGATTTTTTTTTCCTCTTAGAAAAAAGTCTGGTAAATTTATGGGTCCACCAACATTTTTTTTACATAAGTATGCACAGTTATCAAAATACAGACAAAATCAACCCAGAAAATCCAGACAATCCTAAAATCTAGTGGAGGAGCAGATCGCAGTTCTGGAGGTCTTTCTGGTATTATGTGCAAGCAACTATTTTAGACATTTTTTTACTTAATTTATACAAAACCCATGCAAATCTACAGGTAATATGCATTCTGTGGCTGACAGGTTTTATCCCTCCCAAACAGTATATCTGAGGTAATGCACTCCTATGCATTGTACGTACATTTAGGCCATCGTCCCGATGATTTTTATTATATTCTTTTTATTGGTTCTTGTTTCCAGTCCACCAAATGATTTTTAGACATGCATTTTTAATACACAATATTCCCTTACAGGTAATCTATACATTATCATTCTACAAATGTTTGAGGACAACCTATTACAATGCAAATCTTCCATATCTTGACGCAGGGAATGTAAACGTTGGTTGGAGCCACGTCCTATGAGACAAGCGTAGTAAAGTGTAACAGCTCTTGTGGCGTTCTTAATAACTCGTGCAATCTGTCATAATTGTTCTGAATTTGTTGTGCAGAGGTAGAAGCTTCTCGAAAGCCTTTTTGGGTAAGTGGGAGAACCCTTTTTTTTTTTTTTTTTTTTGAAAGACGCAGCGTCCTTTTTATTTGGTGTGATAAGATTATTAAGGACGTCGTCTTCAAGTCGTTTTGCTGACTCCAGCTAAGTATTGAAGGGATAAGCTTTGTTCCTGGGCCCAGTACCCTCTTGACGTGGAACTGGCACGTGTGTGTATGAGTGTGTGTGTGTGATCTGTATGTGTGTGTGTGTGTGTGTGTGTGTATATTTGTACAATGCTGCACGTGTCTGCATGTTAAGTTCTTACAGCCAATTCCTTGGCTTGGCACAACACTGGAAAACAACACACTGGAAAAATGAAGAAGTTAGGAAAGCTCAAAATTTCAAGTCAACTCAGATTTTTGAGTTTTGAGCCCAACTCAAACTCTTTAAGTTTTGAAAAAGTTTTACCAACTAATAATGTTTTGTTGAGATAATTTACTTTTTTCTTCAGATAAACTTGAAAGCTTTGAATCTTAGAAATCCCCAGAAATTGTATTTCAAAATTTGTTAAGTAAACTCCTTGAAGTATAATAATATATAATAATTTCACATTTGGAATTAAAACCATATAATTTTCAAGCACCCAAATAATGACTGGTCTTGTTCACAGCTCACGGTAAGCAGAATTTTGGGGGGTTTCTAAAACTCTAACACAGTTGCCTTGAAATTATGAGTTTTTGCAACTTTTTTTTTTTTTTACAGTGCATATGCACAGTGTTTCCACTTTGGTCGACGCGTCACTCGTTACAGCACGATACAAAGCTGCTTGTCGGTTATTTGACAGCGTACATTTTCCTGCAGCTGGAGAGTTAACCGGAACAAGAAAGTTGCTAAAGCTCGGGGTCTGTGTGTGTATGCGTGTCTCCGACAGGGTTGTGTGTGTGTGGTTGTTTTTTTTTTTGTCTTTATCCCATACAAGAGGAGGCAGAATTTTGTGTAACTTTGGTTTACTGAAAACAGAAATGACCATTAAAGCAACAACACTTTTCTAGATGACATTAGCTGTGAGGGAAATGATGGGGCGTAGTCTCCACGGTAACTACTTCTCTTTAGTCTCCGAGTGTGTTATAAAAAGCTGGCTACCTACACAGACCAGTTGTATCCGTATAGTTTAGAAGCTATGAACCACACAATGAGTATCTGATGACGAAGTTAAAGCAAATATCACCTAGAAAAGGTTAACTTTCACCTTAGATATCCTCTTCTGCAATGGCTATTATTATTTGCTTTAAACATGGTAACCAAGCCACATCATTTCATATCAAGTTGAAATTATGACTTATTTGGCTTCACTAGATATTTTTCATGTTTGGTTAGCGGTGTTTTCAGTTTCGGTTTTCAACGCGGCTCGGAAACAAAAACCGCCACGGAAATAAGACGTGACATTATTTTGACA